>CAIGRS010316461.1:0-11845 GCA_903798395.1 Fraxinus floribunda | reverse complement strand
CCGAGTAAGCCAAAAGAAGTACAATGTCTTACAGGCCGACTCGCAGCGCTCAATCGCTTCATCTCCAAAGCCACTGACAGATGCCTCCCCTTCTTTAAAGTTCTGAAAGGTGAAAAAAGGTTCCAATGGAGCCAAGAATGTGAAGACGCGTTCCAAGGGCTAAAAGAGCATTTGGGACGAGCCCCCATTCTCTCTAAACCAAAGGAAGGAGAGATTATGTCTTTATATCTAGTTGTGAGCGCCAACGCAGTAAGCTCGGTACTCGTAAGAGAAGAAAGTAACATACAACTACCAGTGTACTACGTTAGCAAAGCTTTCCTACCAGTAGAGACGCGGTACACACACTGATATGGAAAAATTGGCTCTATCACTCATGGTGGCATCAAGGAAGTTAAGGCCATATTTCCAGGCCTACAGTATCTGCGTGGTGACGAACCATCCGCTCAGGCAAATACTTCAGAAACCAGATGCCTCCGGAAGACTTATGAAATGGGCTATAGAGTTGAGCAAATTTGACATTTCGTACCATCCCAAAATCGTAATAAAGGGACAGGCAATAGCAAACTTTGTGCCTGAATTTGCAGAGGCAACAGATATCAATATCACTATAGAGCCAGCAGAATCGCCAGCCAGGACGTTGTTTGATGACGGATCAGCAGGAGAAAATGGCTTCGGAGCAGGTATAATACTTGAAAGCCCGGAGAGGTACAAACTTAACTGTGCCATAAGGTTCGAGTTCAAGACATCCAACAACGCAGCTGAATATGATGCACTCCTAGCAGGCCTCAGATTAGCCAAGAGATGCAGGTGAAAAATCTGGGAGCACGAAGTGACTCCCAGCTCGTGGTGGGTCGAGTCAATGGTGGTTTCGCTGCTAAGACCATAAAACATCTCCTCAAAAAGAAACTGGACGAATCAAATGGAGCGTGGGTGGACGAACTTCCAAATGTGCTATGGACAATAAGGACCACCAGCCGTACTGCCACTGGGGAAACCCCATTTTCCATGACCTACGGAGCTGAAGCAGTAAGTCCGGTGGAAATCAGTTTGCCGTTACCGCGCCATCTGCAGTTTAATGAGGTATTAAACGACGAGATAAGGCGCGGGGAATTGGATTTCCTTGAAGAAATGAGAGAAACGTCGCAGATTAGGTTGGCAGCATACCAAAGAAAGATGGTCCGATACTACAATTCAAGGGTTAAACAGAGGTCCTTTAGGAGGGGTGATTTGGTACTCCGGAGGGTGTTCTTGTCTTCAAAAGAGCCTGAAGTCGGGACTTTGGGCCCCAACTGGAGAGGCCCCTACCGCATCACGGGCGAAATCCGACCCGGAACGTTTCACATAGAAAACCTGGATGGGAAGGCTCAGCCCCATCCATGGAATATTGAACACCTCCGGGTGTACCATCAGTGAAAGGTGTTTGTCTATATACCAGTTATGATTCCTTCATTTTATTAATTATGACAAGCTCATAAATTAATTGGTTAAGTATGACATGCTCATACACCTTCATCAATGGATTAAGTATGGCGAGCCCATCTCTTAGATTAATTATCAGTTTGTATAAGAAACAGAACAACGACGACATCAAAAATATGTCATGCATTACTATAATCAACAATTACAAAGGAAGAGCCTATCATTACAAAAAAATCTAATCTACGTGCGCAGCGTCTTCCTTTGCGGGAGTCCCAGAAACTTCCACCACCTCCGCCTCGTCCACTTGGGGTGCAGGGGTTGAAGGTTCCTCTGGCATGAACTCATTCTTTAAGGCAGAGAGGTCCAGTTGGGGGTGCACTTCGGCCATCCAGTCAAAAACCTCCTCATAGACGACCCCCCGCCAGTGTATTTCAAGCCCATCGTACTTGGCGGTTTTATGGAAATGGGCTACATAATTATGAACCGTCGCCTCCTCCACCTCTTTCACATTCTCATCAAAGGATGCCACCTCGGATCGAAGCGCTTCGAGGCTGACCTCCAGCTCCCATTTCTCCTTGTTCGCCTCCTCCAAGGCCGACGAGGCAATCTTCTGAAGGTTGTTATAATTCTCAACCCGCTTCGTCAAGGCATTCACATCGGCCCGGCATTGGTGAACTTCATCCTTGAGATCTTTGTTCTCTTTGACAAGCACCTCTGCCTTGGACTCGACTTCAGTAAGCTTCAACTTGGAAGCTTCAACAGCTTTCTTGGTAGAGAAAGCCTCAGCGTTGGCCTGGAGGATGGAAAATTCAGCATTATTGGCCCTATGGGAGTAGTCGTCCATGATCTACCGCATCCGTTTCGCCTCGATTTGGGCGGTGATGAAGAAGTTCTGGGAACGAGCCTGCATGGCAAGCCTAGCCTCCATCAAATCCTCTATACCACAAGATTCAGCGTGGGAAGCATACTTGTCAGTCCAGTATTTGTGGCTAAGTCCAGCCACCCCCTGAACCTCCACATGAAGCATCTCCATCACAGTGGGGGCAATTTCATCAGTTCGCCCACCTAGAAAATTTTGAACCTTGTCATTATAGGGGTCGACGACCTTCTTCTTTTTCTTCCTCTAAAGGGAAGCACACTCTTCCTTCACCTCGTCGCTTTCCACCACCTTAATGGCAGAAATAGGCTCGACCACCATGGGCTTCTTCAGCGATTCCCCCAACGTGGTCTGCCTTGTAGGGGGAAGCGGAGGTCCAACATTCTTGGAAAGGACCAACCTCCTCTTCAGAGGTCTGTCCGCAGACGCTCGGCCTTCTTTCTGTCCCTCCCCTTTCTCTCTCTCACCGGCCTTTGTGATAGGCGGAGAGGGGTTCACCTTAGATAAACGAGCCAATTTGTCCCTCTGATTTTTGTCGGACGACGAGCCCGCCTTCAATGGCTTCTTCCTTTACGCCTCACCCAGACTCCTCAAGTCAAAGAGGGTGGGTTTCACATGCTCTTTATTGTCGTGTTGGCCTACAGAAAGACGGAGTGTTAGAAAAAGATAAGCAAGCAAAGGATCTAAGAGAATATCAAACCTATAAACTTCACCTTTCGTAGCCATCAAAGAATGGGCGACAAAAAAGCTCCTTTTTGCAATTAAATTCTTAAAGCTCCGCCGCTCAACTGGAAGCTCGTAAATTGCCCTCACAGCAGCCCACTCCGAAGGTTCGAGCCGGAACCGTTCAGCTGCAGCTGCATAAACCTCATATCAGTTCGGAATAAACGCCAACGAGATAATAATGGACATAATCGAAGGGGGTTTAACTCACTATACTCATGATACTGGGTCGGCACTGTAATCTTCGGGACCGCATCCCCTTCTACCGTCTGCCAGCGACCCCTAACCCAGAACCAAGACGATTTCCAATTCTTAATGGAGGTCGGGGTCCCCCAGACAAAGGGGGAATGTGAGCCCCACGGATTAATGCAGTACCACTCCTTACAGTCGACCCCCCCACTAGAGGCTCGGGGTTGGAAAAGAGTCTGGAATACGTGAGGGGGGATATCTCTACCCAAGGTCACCTCCTTCCAAAGCAAGAAGGCCCTCGCCAATTGACTCCAAGCGTTAGGGACTAATTGGGTGGGGGCAAGGTTGTAGGACCTTAGGATAAACCTAAAGAAGGGGTGCAAAGGTAGCCTTAACCCCCTCTCCCGCCAGAATAGCCTCGCTCACAGCCACCCAACCTTGCCTAGGAAAACAGGCCCGCTCTTCTGGGTCGGCAACAACAGTTCGATATCAACTGGGATCCTATACAACTCCCTAAACCCCTCAAGCTCGCCCTCTTTTATGTCGGTCGGCCATAAGGAGGCCCCCCCACCTAATACTATAGTCTTTGGGGCCCTCAGGCATAATCCGGCACTGTGAGGACCCCCCATTGCGTCCATGATCCTTTCAGTAGGAATGATTGAAGCAATTCCGACCTCCGCACAGATAAGGGCCATGTCTGCCCTCGAAAAATCCTTAGAACCCTCCCTTTTTTATGAAGAAGCCATAGAATGGGGGGAAAGTTAAAAGAAACGAACCCTATGGAAAAAGATACTTACACACAAACTCTATAAACTCAGGCCTTGATGTTGGGAGACTGTAAATCGTATCAACCACCAGTTACAGCGAAGGAACAAAGGGCTCGGACGGAAAGATCAAAGAAACCCAACTGCGTAAAATTCCCAAGTGGAAGAAAGAGGAAAAGATGGATTTCTAACCTTTTATATATAGGCTTCATCAGCGAACCCCCGCCGTTGGATCCTTTCTCAGACTTAATCTAGACCGTCTGTTTAAGAATCTGTCACATGCGAAAAACTCAAGAGACACCCATCAAAATTCAAACCAAGGGTCCAGATGAACCCGTGGGAACCACGCGCTCAATATTCGCGTAAACATTGGCTAAAACATGCCAGTGTCATGATTGCACCTTTAATGCACACGTTGCTCAAGTCTCGAAAATGACAAAGGCGTCCAGTTGTCCCTTATTGGAACTCGACATTTCTAAAAAGCCAACCACAGGTGTCGCATAAAGCTTGACCGAAGGGCTCTTGCAACTCACCAGCTCGGTACATAGCCTCGTCCGCCAACTTCAGGCATCCTCAGTAAATTCATTGAAGCCTCAGTTCATCCATACAAACAAAGGTCTCACGCACATGGCGCTCGCCTGAAGGTCTCCCCCTGCGTCTCACGATCAGGAAGGGCTCTCCCTTCTTCTTTGCCCCAACGAACTTTGAAAAAAGTCCACGTACTATATGAATAATCATACCTGGACTTGGGGGACTGATGTTACTCATATAAATAATCGTCCATAAGACCGGCCCAGCGATTCATTTGCGGGTCTGCATAAAGAACGAGGCTCAACTGATCCGGTACCGCATTATTCGAAGCCATTTGAGCAGGGGCCAATCTGTACGACCCCATCAAAGATACTGCTCATCCATAAGGCTCCAGGACGAACCCACACGTTTCTACGAAAGGACTGATGGGACTACACACCGTCGTCGCCGCCCCTATAAGTCCACGCCGTCCCATCACAAGTCAAGACATAAGATGTGGAGATCTTAGCATTTATAGCATGAGCGATTGATTGATAGGATATGACATTTAAGTTAAGTAAATGAAGCCACGTATTGAGGAATCCTACGGTTCTCAACCATTGTATCCTACTATAAAAACTTACACTTATCACCATTTGAGGGTAATGCAAGTTTATACACTTAAAAAAGCAACTTCGACTCTTGGTAGAAGATTTTATTCATCAAAGCCGACCCCCTTTTATCATACAATTAATCACATTGCAAATAAAGGAACATTTGGAATCCTCCGTTTTCTGTTGAACCATTTTTGGGGTCAACAAATTACTTAGAAAATAATTAAGCTTACTTTCTTGATAAATGACTTTTTTTTTTCAAAATAAGTAAATAACAATGAATACTTAATTGACTTAATAGCACAAAATGTCCTTCGTTTGACACTTCTTGTGGAAAACGTCCCTTTTTTTTCATTTTCGTCCTTATTTCAACGTTTCATTGCGAAAAACCGGCTTAATAACACACAAAACGTCCCTACATTGACACTTCTTGTGGAAAACGTCTCTACGTTTCATTTTTTTTTTTTCGTCCTTATTTTAACGTTTCATTGCAGAAAACATCGTTTTCACCATTTTTAACGTAAAATAACCAATATACCCTTCTATTTAAATAAAACAAAAAAGAGAAGAAAAATAAAGAACAAATTGAATCTTACTCCTGACTTTTTTTAAAAATGCAAATGAGTTCAAATAAATATAATTTTGCTCTCTAATTTTGGGGAGATTTTTGTCCCCCTACCCTCCATTTATGGAGCCAAATTTCGGCAAGATCCGATCACCTAAATCACCGAAAAATGGTATCGGTGGAAAGACCTTAACCACCTCTTCAATTCCATACCAATATCTCCCTGTAACTCCAAGTATTNGTCGATTTCTTCACTTCCGACCACCATATCGCTCGGAACTCATCACTGACCAACCCCCCACCTCTAGACAACCTGACTCATGCAATCAATTGTAACCAAACACCAAGGTTAGATGCTGAATTTAACCTAGAACTTCTCCCTGTCGCGACGCACGACATCGCCTGAGGAGAAGTCGGTTTTCGGCGTTGTCTGGACAAACGGAGGTCGCAGACCACATGGGCTAGGTTCGCGCACGTAGCCCACCCTTGAGTCTATACTAATTTGGCTTCAATCGATCGAAATTTGAATCTGAAATGCTCACAGGCGCGAAATCGCGACAATAGGACCTTGTTTCTGCCAATTCAGGTGTCGTCCAGCCAAATCAAGGTGGTGGACCACCTGGGCTAGCCCCCTCTCAGCCTAGCGCACCTATTAAACATGTTTTCCACAATGAAACGTTGAAATAAGGACGAAAATGCAAAAAAATGAAACGTATGGACATTTTCCACAAGAAGTATCAAACATAGGAACATTTTGTTCTATTAAGCCTACTTAATTCATGCAACAAGCCATATGTTTTATTGTACTCAAAGTTACTTTTTGAAAAAATAAGCAAGACTTCATGTATATGAAAGGTAGTTTCTAATGTTGCTTTTCTATTGGCTTTCTAGTTGATGTTCAATAATGTCTAAGTAACAGCTATCAAGCATATTCATGTGTGTTAAGTGTTAATATTTTTTGATAAATAACATATTTGTATTAATCAAACTTTTGTTCTTGACTTAATATCTGTTTATGGTTTATTTAAGAATCGGACGTGTAAGTTTTCTCTTTGGACAAGTAATATTTTCATTGTCAAAAAGGAAAAAAAATGGTTGGTAACACAATCGAAAATGACAATTTAATGGTTATTCTTTGATAAAGAAAGATAATGTTGTTTAAAAAAGTCAATAATTCCAAGGCAACATTGAACATAAAATGACGTCATTTTCAAATTTGTTGACATTTGAAAACAGGATGACATCATCTTGTTTGACATGGATAATTTGAAAATTAGAATAGAATGCAAATTTAAAGCCTTTTTAGTTCTTCAAATTATTGAAAGACGATGTTCATTTGCATAATTAAATATTGCAGCAGACGACTAGACATACATACTGGTATCATAAGACAAACAAAATGTCCCCTTAAAACAGAAATGCAAATTTCAAATAAAATGATACACCAATATGATTACACAGTGAACTTCAAACTGCAGAAACCGATATATAAACTTCAAATTTGTTTCTATAAGTTTCATGTATTGCACATGGCAGAACTAGTACCTAAACTCAATACAGTAGACTGTACTCTTTTCCACATTCTATAACCAGTACTCAAATACCAACATTCCTTGTCCAGGAAGTCGACTGTTTGCTGCTAGTATAATATAAATAAAAATACGTATATTCTGATGGTAGAAATATTATTTTGGGGGGGTTGTGTTTATCAAGAACGTTGAAGGGGAAGGCGGCACTGAAATAGTGCTACATGCCTTGCTTCAACGGGTTCTTCCTAGTACGCTGACTGAGGTTCAGCCATGGGACTCTGCAAGAAAAGATGATCAATTATCAAAACTGAGTTTATACACGGAGGGTTTGAATTTTGCGTCTAAGGATGAAGAATAGAGTCGTCTATGAGAATATTTAGTTGATGAGTATAATGTATTGAAAATTACCTAAATTATAGATATTTGTGTGGGCACTTGAGGATCTATAAGTAAGAGACTAATGAATTATTAGATAGGGCCTATAACATGCTAGTGCAGCATGTCATTTTCCTCTATATCAAAAGGACATAAATAAGTATAACCTATGTCAAGTAAGTAAAATGGAAAACATCTATGAGAATATTGGTAGATTCATAGATTTTTTATGACAAGCCAATTGGAAAACATCATGTGAAGCAGGATTTCACCTTTTTGAGGCCTTGGAACTGAAATGAAGACCAGTTCCGGCTTAAGCATGTTTAAAAGTTGATATATTAGGTTTAAATTATAAATAGGTTGAAACAAGTGGTGTATAAGTGGATAGTACTCATAAGTCCTACAAAATGAGGATAAAAAGTGGTTTGACCGATTTAAAAAGGTGCTAAACAAGGGCAATAAGATCCTCATAGTGTAGATAAATTATAATTCAATTGTGGAAAGATATACCTTTTCCAGCTGAAGAGCTGATGTTTCTCATTCCTCGTAGAAAATCAGGCTTTGAAGCAAAAGATATGACGTGCTTTTCTTCTGGTTTTCTCCTGCAAAAACCAAAGGAGCTTTCAGTTATAAGGGATTGGTCATCTTTAAGCTTCTCTTGAGACCAAGTGCTATCAGAGTTTAATTAATCCTAAATTCATTCATAGCTCATAGCTGCACCTTTGGCATTTCCTCGGAGTTGAATTTATCTTTGAGATTCTGAAAATGTTGAAAAGAAAATGTACTAATTCAGTTCCACAACACATCAAGAGTAAGCTCAAGTTAAAGAAACAGAATCAGTGTAAAATCTTGCCTCTTCTCTATCGGCAACTCTTTCTTGACGAGCAACCAAGGACTTGGGGTGGCTGACAAACAAGCATATCGTAAGAGAATTCAAAGATTATTTTATGAAGCACTGGCATAGGCAAACATACAGAAAAATTGGATGGGGACACTCTTAGATTCAATCATCAATAAAATTATGTTCTTCATTCAAGATGCATCTAAATGTTTTTTCTTTTTCTGAAAATTAGACGATGTACCTTATCTGTGAACGAGGTACTTCAGATGTTTTGCAGTGAAACCATGACTTAAATGAAGAAAGAGCTGATCTTTTCTTGCTTGTCACAGATTGCCTTTCACATTCAGCAAACGAATTATGCTGCATTGGCACAAAACTATCAGTTTCAAACTAAGCATGTTTGGTTGGGAGGATCCAATATGATGTAACAAATATGTACTGAATTAAGACATTCACCAAAGAAAAGAAATCTACCTTGTCAGTTTCAATCACCTTCAACAGAGATTTGTCTGCCTTTGGTATATCATTAGTCACTGATTCAGAAACTGTGTCGTTGTTTTCAAGATTATGAACCTGATTCAACGAAATTTTCTTCACAGAAGTCTCCATCAAGGATTCTTTTTCTGTCACAAGGGCGGTTTGTTCCACCTTGACACTTTCTACTTGGTTTGATTCAACCTTTTCAACATCTTCGTTATGCTGGATTAATTGAGAAAAAATGAAATTAGTATGTTCTAGTTGTCATTGTACTATTCAATAAAAAGAGGTCTTAGTGTACTTTTGCATCTGGGATCATTTGCTCATCAACAGAATTTGCGGCCGCCTTTTGAGCTGCTACTCTCTTGTAATGAGCCTCGAAAAAAGCCTTCTTCTGGGCTACTGATCCAGGCTGTGAATATCTCTCAGCCTCTTCAACATATTTCTTGTGAGAAAATGTCGACCATTTTTCCCACGACAAGGATTCCGACATAAACCTCCCGAAAGAAATAGACTCCCCAAGAGCAAGCATGGGGTTCCCCTGTAAAACGTCAACTTTCAGGATTCCATGGATTAAATCTTAAAACTACAAAAAAAGAAAAAAAAAATTAATAGTTCACTCGATATTAGAGCTATGTAGCCGTTGCAGGCCCGTAAAAGAACCATTTACATAGTAATATTAGGTCGATTCGCAGTGGAAGAAATTAGACTCCATGGAATCTCACATAAGAATCTGGTATTCTAATCACAAAAAAGTTAGAAATAAAAATTTAAGCATATTGCTTGATCCAACACAAGAATCTGGTATTCTAACCAAAAGAACAGTAAAAAAAATTCAAGATTCTAAGAATAAGAAATAAAAAAAACTGGGTTTTTTCTTTACCTGATTGGCTTCATTGGATAAGTCTGGAGAATAAGGGAAGGCAAGAATGAGAGCACCTGAGTCCCCCATGCTGTCCAAGATTGAGAAGAAACCTTCAACGTTTGGAAAACAAAATCTGAGAAAAATCTGAACTTTTTTTTAGCTTTTTTATGGCTTATAAGTTATTTTGAATTTGAAATTCAAACGAAAAGAAATAGACAAACGTTGTAAACAAATTAGGCCACGGAAGGTATGCTGCCAATCGTTAAATTCTTGGTTGTGGGTTTTTCTTTTAAACTGCCACGGGTCCACTTTTTTTAAAAAAATAATAATAATTGATTTTTTAAGGTTCTACTTTTTTAACAATTTTTTATGGGATATCCTAAAAATGCCGTCCAAGTAAATTCTAGATTTTTCTATACAACATAAAATTGTATGTAATAATTATTTCTTATTTTGTATTTGAGGGGATGGGGTGGGTTTGAGTAAAAGAGAGGGGGAGTGAGCATGAAGTAAAAGCAAACATTCTCAATACACTATTGGTGATTTTGATGTAACTAGCAAACTAACTCCGTTAAAACATCCAATCATGGTACAGCATAAGGCTTTTGTTTAATGAGCCAAATACGGGATATTCCTTCATTCTCATTTATATAGACTGACTTTCTTTATTTTTTTTTTATCTCAATTATATAGACTCGTTTTTCTATTAAAAATATTTTGTTTTGTTCATTTACTAATATATATTTATTTAATTTTGAAATTGTACAACATTACAAATATAAAGAATATTAAATCATTCTAAATTTTTACTACTTTCAATAATAATTTACTATTAGTTGTTGATAATTAAATAAGGGTAAAGTCGAAAAGTTTTTGGCAAAAATATTATTTTCAATAACATTAAATAAGATTTTCTAATTCGTGCGAAAAACAAAACCAGCGTATATAAATGGGACGGGAAGAGTTCTAGATAGTATTAGAAAATAAAAATAATTTAAAATTTTATGTATTTTGATGTTTAATCCTTTATGTACCACACATTTAGTCTCTGTTCGGATTCCATTAAGATTATAATTCATTTTTTTCTCTCTTCTTATCAACTATAATTCTCCAATAAAATAATATTACAAGTATACAAAAATCTTTTCCTTCTTTTTTAATCACATGCTCTTCAAAAAATTACTATTTTAAAATATATATTTTTCTCAAAATCTAATTAAAATGATTGGACGGTTTAATGATTTAGGGATTATCAAGATAGACATGTCTTGAGATTGACGAAAGGACTTTCAAAAACTAATAGTAACTAACAAATTATTATTTAGGGTGTGTGTGAGCCACATTATTTTGGAAGAATCTATTATGAAATAGTAGAATGATGGAGAATGTGTGGTTGAAAAAAATGAAAAATTATTGATATAATGGAAAATATTATTTTATTGAAGAATGTGTAGTTGCAAATTAGTAGAAGAATTAGAATAAAAATTTTAATGTGTACCAAACAGGGACTTAGTTACACAACTAACAGCAAATTTGTCACATTTTAATGTGAAATTAATTATTATTGACTTTTCTAAAGGATTCAGATCACATATTTAAAGCCCGTTTAATAACCATGGTGTTTATGTTTTTGGTTTTAATGTACATATATGTTTTAAATATTATAAAAATAAAGCTTAAAAGAAAGAAAAAAATAAGGTTATGCTCTCCAACCTTTTACGTAGTGTGGGTTGTGTGGTTATAATTCTTTGACCTTTAAAAGTGAAGTTTTAGGAACCCATTTTATTTATATCCATGAAATTGTGTCTTCTTGTGCAATGCTAACAAATCACTCACGATGTTCACTTGACTTAAAGCGAAGGAAAAATTGTCAAATCACTTAAAATTGCTCCTCATTTCAACTGAAAGTCGCATACTGTTTTACTTTATGGTATCTAAATTGGCAATTTTGTTTACTTGGAACCTCTTTTTTAAATATTGAGAACCTATGACCACACTAAGTTAAAGATTTGGGAGCCCAACTCTAATTTTCCCAGAAAGAAAAACTTTTCTTTTTCTTACTATATCAAATAATTGGAGGGGGGAGGAGGGGGGGGG
>CAIGRS010316452.1:0-10344 GCA_903798395.1 Fraxinus floribunda | reverse complement strand
TGTTTCCTTCCTTTGATCAATTTGATCTCTCCATCTTCACATCTTTGACCTCTCCTCTTGGTTATCTTTCGATTATTTGTACTTTGATCCTTGAACTTTTGTTTTCTTTCGTTTTAGTCCCCTTTTCCATTTTTTTCCTAGTTTCCATCATATTCATCATTGTTGTCCTGCAAAATACAAATTTCATCGAACTAAGCTATATTTACATATTTGTTAACAATTGTCAATGTTTGTGGTCTAAAATAAGTATGTAAAATACACTTATTAGTTTCTATTGGCCTATCTTATTTAATGACATTAATGAATATTGTAGGTCCTGTGAAAGATGCCAAAAATTAGGTAATGTTGTCCCGACATAACATGATGTCCCTAAATCCCATTTTGGTAATTGAAATATTTGACTGTTGAGAAATTGATTTTATGGGACCTTTTCCACCCTCTTTTGGTTTTTTATACAACATTGTAGTAGTTGATTACGTGTCTAAATGGGTAGACGCTTCTACTTGTTAGGCTAATGACAATAAAACGGTTGTTAAATTTCTGAGAGAAAACATTTTGTCTCAACTGGCACATCACGTGTTATTATTAGTGATGGAGACACACACTTTTGCAACCATTCGAAGTACTCATGAAAAAGTGTGCGGTCATTCATAAAATTTCTACTGCTTATCACCCCCAAACTAGTGGACAGGTATAAATGGATAATAGGAAAATTAAACAAATCTTGGAAAAAATGGTGAACCCTAATCATAAAGACTGGATTTTAAGACTGAACGATGCACTTTGAGCTTACCGCATGGCTTTTAAAACTTCCCTAGGCATGTCACCATATCGACTCATTTTTGGAAAGCATTACCATTTACCTGTAGAGCTTGAACACCAAGCCTATTGAGCAATTAAAAATTTTAATTTTGATCTAGATGAGAACAGTAAGCTTAGAAAACTTCAACTGAATGAGTTAGAAGAATTGAGGAATGATACTTATGAGAGTTCTAGAATCTACAAGGCCAAAATGAAAGTTTTTTATAATAAAGACATTTTGAGAAAATCTTTTGAACAAAATCAAAAAGTGTACTTGTACGATTCTGGACTCCACAAGCACCCTAGTAAACTCCGTTCTAGATGGATTGGCCCCTTTATGGTACAACGTGTTTTTGAAAATGGGACAGTCAAAATTGAAGATCCTAGAGATGGTCGGGTGTTCAAAGTGAATGGACAACGTTTGAAAATAGCATATGAACAACAGGTGCCTGCGGTGAAAGAAATTCTCCTTGCATACCCTGTTTACCACATTTGACGTCCTCCAGGTACGTTCTTCACTTTATTTTTCTATTTATTAGTTTTAGAATATTTCTTTTGGTTTACTTTTCTTTATATTGTTTTGCATTTATGTCATCATGGAATTTAATATATAAAAAATAAAAAGTTGCAGGTAGTCTATGCTGCCGATTTCCATCCCCACCTTCATACTACTTAGGGGAGTACTTGGAACCTCATTTTCTTTACCTTATTGTACAATTGTCATGTTCTTTTCATGCTTTTCAGTCTTGCTATTTGTGGTTATCTAAACATTGAGGACAATGTTCCAAATAAGTTTGGTGGTGGGCATTCATCATTTTGTCTGCAATTTGTTTTTTTTTTTTTTTGTGACTGTTTGCATTTAAAAAAAAGTTTGCAGTTTTTATTTTTTATTTTCAGTTTTTTATTTGTTTTCTAACATTAGATTACAGATTTAGTTTTGTGTGCTTGTGTGGATTTGATAACAATACCGGCTATGATGTGGTTATTGGAATATGTATCGGCTGTGAATAATGAAAATAGTGCAGTGTTAGATTGTCAAAACATGTTTGTGTGAAACCTCACATTCTCTATGCACGTTATTCATGTTTGATATATTGAGTTAGTGATGTAATTCAGTGTTTACAAAATAGTTGAACATAGTAAGTGAAACCGAACAACCTCTTTAGTACTGATCCATAATCCAAATTTAGAGTAGTTTGGAAATGTTTGCAATGTTACAAAAGGAACATTGAGATGAGTGTGGATATCTTGTGTGGATTGTCTAAAACCCAATGAGACAAAGACGAGGTGAAAGTTTTAAATTGATGCTAGTTTTAGAAACTGAATGTCTAAAAGAAAATGGGCATTGCACTAATCTTTGAGTGAATAAAAGCATCTTTTCGAGCTGTATAATTCGGGTAATTAAGCCTATTAGGGTGACTTAAAACTTGGTATCCTATGGTCATCTGACTTGGGAGTTATCGATTTAAATCTTGCTACATGGGTTATATAGAAAGCAAATGAGAAAATGTTCGAAAAAAGAAAAAGTGGAGAAAACTTGAAAACTGAAAAGAAAAAAAATACACAAGTACATTGATTGAGCTCCTGACATTGGGTTGATAAAACTACATCTTTGATGAGAAGCAAGTAACTCAGTTTAGCCTTACGGATTGAAGCAATCAAAATTATACGAGAATCTTGACTTGTTGAAATGAGCTTGTAATAGTGTGATATATCCAAGCTAAGTGAGGATAAGGAATAGAATTGAAAAGTTCAACTTAGAATGTACCCCGAAAAAATTGAGTGAAAATCATAAATTTGGGGGATGTGTATCTCTCGAGTGAAGTAAGGATATATTCGACGGCTGTGGGTCAAATGTTGATACAATCATAATCTGAATATGTTGACATGAGTTTTCATATACACGTGTCAAGGTAAGCATGTAACGGGTGGAGATTGATTTAATTTTTGCACTGTTGTAAGTGTTCATTTGTTTGATTACTGAATTCCAATCCTTAGACACGACATGTTGTCAAACTATATTTTGTGTAGAGTTAAGCTACATTTTTGTTTGAGGACAAACANACGTGTCAAGGTAAGCATGTAACGGGTGGAGATTGATTTAATTTTTGCACTGTTGTAAGTGTTCATTTGTTTGATTACTGAATTCCAATCCTTAGACACGACATGTTGTCAAACTATATTTTGTGTAGAGTTAAGCTACATTTTTGTTTGAGGACAAACATTAGTTCAAGTTTTAGGAAGTTTAATAGGAGCTTTTTTACACACTTATTTTACTATCAAAACATGAAAAATTGTTGGTTAATATGTTGGCATATGGCTTGATTTTATGCAGTTTATGTTTTGCAGGACAACATGATGAATGTAGCGGAATTGGGAAGAAATAAGGGAAACAGACCAAAATGGAAGAAAATAAAAATTTAGGGACTAAATCATAAATATCCAAAAGTTGGTTCGAAAGGCTAAATAGGGATTTGAAAGATTTGTAAGCTAATTGGTTGAAGACAATAGGCTTAGGATGGACAATTGGAGATGCAAAAATAGCAAAAAATGGAAAAATCCAAAGTTTGAGTACCAAATTGAAAATACTCAATAGTTTATTCGAAAATGGGTCTTGGGCATAGTAAACATCCGAATTGGAAGAAATCTATTTCTATCAAAGTTGTATCCCTTTGAGTTATCTTTTCAACTCATTTTGAATCGTCTAAATCGAATATCGAGAGAGATTTATGATCAAAATACTAACTACTGTCCAAAGACAAAAACATTCCGCAAGCGAATGAAGCTTTTCTTATTCGATTGTGACTCTTTTGGAAACCAATTTGAATGTGATTTTGATCCAATTTTTGACTCCTACAAATACTTAACAGCTACATATTGGGAACACCCCATACACTTTTCTCTCATCTTTTAGCTCAAGAATTCCATGAAGAACTAAACAATTTGGTGAAGAAAGGGAGGAAATCATTGGATTTGTTGATTTCACGTCTTTTATTTATATAATTTGTTAGTTTTCTTGTTTAAAAAAAATCTAGGTTTAGATTTTCTCTTCATAAATTNTGGTTAAGAATGGGAGGAACTCTTTGGATTTGATGATTTCACGTCTTTTATTTATGTAATTTGTTATTTTTCTTGTAAACAATTATAGTTTTAGATTTTCTATTCATACATTTATTTTGAAATTGGTTTAACTCTTATTAAATTTTTAATAGACATTAGTCATACTTTTTCTATCGAACGATCAAAATACTTGTTGAATTACAATTTCATTTATTTTATTGGTGTGATTATTTAATACCTTATGCTTGATATATATGGTCGATTTTTAATCTGATTTCAATAAATGATTGTAGGAAATTGTTAGAGAAAATCTAGATTTTAGGGTTACATTTGAATTAAATTGATTTTTAACGATAAATCTTACGATTAGAGTACCAGGATGAAATCTTCTAATTGAGTTATAAAAAAAAAAAGAGAATAAATGACGTTGAATGATCCGATCCAATTGAGAAAATTGCGACGATGCACTGTTTTAACTCATTGATTTTAATTTCATTACTTAATCCAATGATATTTAAATTTTATTTCGAAAAACAAATCATTTTCAAACAATTCACGAAAAATCCTAATTTGTTGAACCCTTGAGTATTTTTACATCTTCCTGTGGAATCGACATCCCAAAGTTGTGATAAAATTATCGTGTTATTCTTTGGGCATAATCACTAGTCGATGGAAGCAATTATATAATTGGACTGGAAGACGATGAAGAGGCTGGGGTGAGCAAGCTGAAAATTAGACAGTGACAATTAATGCCATCATTCCAGATGCTGACAGCCAACTTGACCCTTCTTCTTAGTTTTAGCTTTTTCTCCTTTTCTTTTGTAATTGACACTTGGCCTCTAATTGTAACAAGCTCCATTATTAATAAAACTTCTTTTCTTTATACTTTGTGTTTATTTCCTTAATTTTGTACTGCATCTTTACTTATGTTATTGTTTCGTGATATGCTTCTGTTTGAGACTTTTTTAACTTACTTTATAATTCGCAATTTGTACAAGTGTTAGAAGGTTATATTTCATTCTAAGTTGCTATCTTTCCTAAGCAGGGGATCGAGTGGGTCGCCCATGCTGAGGCCTTCTCAATGACTTTTAGCATTGAGGACATGTGTTGGTTGTTTCAATGAGTAAGGAAGTGGGCCTTTTTGGGATCCATTTCTTTGTTGACATGAGCACGCTTCCTTACCAAATGGCTGAACTACCAGGCATGGGCTTCTCCTATGACTTTTTTCGGTGGGAGGTTGTTTTCATTTCAAGAATTTTAACAAAGTCACTTTCATTGAATTAATAAAATTGTACAAACTGAGTATTTACATTTCTACTGATAATACTTCCTCAAGTGTTCTGTGTTCCAATGATGAGGCTATGCTTTTCCATCCAAATTTTCAATTTTATGGGTTCATTATCGAATCTCTTATTTGATGCGATAGAGGCCCTCCTAGTTAGGACCAAGAGTCCCCACTTCTAGTTTTTTGGAAGATAAAAATAACCTTCATAGCATGAGGTCATTCATAAAAATAGACTTCTTCTTGACCTTATAATTGTAGTACTGGGTCATCTTTTTTTGGTAGGCTGCCAATTTTACTGGAGATTCATTTCTCTTTTCATCAAGGAAATAAATTTCACACCTCCTCAACTCGTCATTAGTTAATTTTGCTAAAATGTAAGCGACGAGGAGAGGGTAAGTCCACTTCAATTAGACTCATGGCCTCTACCCTATAAGCCATTTAAAAAATGGAGTTTCTCCTTTAGCCGTCTTACTTGTTGTTCGAATAGCCAACATGACTTGAGGTAGCTCATTCACCCAAGCCCCCTTAGAAGCATCCAACTTTCTCTTAAGTTGTATTTGATAGTTTTGTTGACAGTTTCCACCTGCCCATTGCCTTGAGAATTATAGGGTGTAGAAAAATGTTTTTTGATTCCTAACTCCTCATATAAGTCCCTGACCTTCTTGTTTTCGAACTATCGTCCATTATCAAATACAATCAAATGGGAAATCCCAAACCCACAAATGATATTCTTCCATAAGAATTTGGAAGTGAGCTTCTAAATGCTTGGAAAGGGGTTTGGCCTCTACCCACTTGGTAAAATAATTAATGGTAACTAACAATGTCCCTTCCTATTGGTTAAGGTCCTATGAGGTCAATTTCCCACTTGACAAAAGGCCAAGGGTTAGAGACAACACATAATTCCTGGGAAGGTTGTCTTTGTATTTTCACAAAATGTTGACACTTGTCACATTTTCTGACAAACTGTTGCACATCATTTTTCAAAATAGACCAGCAGTATCCTTACCTCAACACCTTTTGTGCCAAAGCCCATTCTCTCGCATGGTTACCACAAGCCCATTTATGAACCTCTTGACTAACGTTGGTGGCATGTTCGCCACCAATTCATCAAATGAGGAATATGGAGAAATCTCGTTTGTACAACACATCATCTTGAAAGACAAAGTATGTAGTTCACCTTCTGAGCTTCTGGGCCGCCTCTTTGTCCAAGGGCAATATTTGATCTTTTAGGAATTCTATGATAGGTTGTACCCATGGAGAAGTGTCATTGATCTACATTACTTATCCGCTTTCACAAGTGGAGGGTCTTGGAAGATGTTCTATTGGCACGATGGTAAGTAGTTAGAGTCTCTCTGCTTGCAGCTTTAAAAGGGCGTCGGCATGAACATTTTTCATGTGTGGAATCTGTTTTGACTCAAACTTTAAAAGGCTGGGACAAATTCCAACGGGGAATCACTATTGATAGTTAGCTTTTTTACTTTCATTTTCCTAGCCAATCAGAGGTCAACTAGAAGGGCCTCGTATTCTGCAGCATTGTTGGTAGCCTTAAATACAAATCTCACAGCACAATTAAGCTTATGCTCTTTTGATCTGACTAAAACTACCGCCACTCCAGATCCTGTATCTCTAGAGGAACCATCAACGAAAAGGTTCTAGTTGGGGGATCGACGGGTTCCATTTTCTCTTCCATTTCTAGAATATGGGTGAGATCTGCCATGAAATCTATCAAGGCATGGCCTTTAACAACAACTCTTAGTTTGAACATAATATCGAACTTACTGAGTTCTACAACCCATTTTATTATCCTTCTTGAGGCATCAGGTCTCTGGAGTACTTGCTTGAGTAGGAAGTTAGTCAGCAAATGTATGGTGTGGGCCTAGAAGTACGGCCTCAATATTCGAGAAGCTTTTACCAGGAAGAGAGATAGCTTCTCCATGTCTCAATAATGGGTCTCTGCTACCAAAAGTTCTTTGCTTACATAATAAATGGGCAATCGATGATCACTTTTCTTCCTCATAAGTACCGAGCTGATAGCATCGGTGGCAACTACCAGTACAATTGTAGAAGCTCATCAATCTTAGACTTGGAGAGGATGAGAGTTTGTCCAAATGCTTCTTCAGTTCTTTCAAGACTAACTCACACTCATTCATCCATTGAAACTTCTTTCCTCCCTTTAAGACCTTGAAGAAAAGAATACATTTATCCATTGCTTTTGAATCGAAACGACTTAAGGTTACTATACACCCAGTAAGACTCTATACCTCTTTAAGCTTTCGCGGTGACTTCATTTTGATCAAGGACTTAATATTTTCAGGATTACCCTCTTTACCTTTCGGATTAACCATGTAACCTAAGAACTTTCCCGATGTGACCTCGAATGCGCACTTCAAGGAGTTCAACCTCATCATGTACCTTCGTAGTATACAGAAAGTCTCTCCAAGGTGCTCCACACAATCCTTTTCTTTCAAACTTTTTATCAACATGTCATCTACATACACCTCCATTATCTTTCCAATGAGGTCTGCAAACATCTTATTTACAAGCCTATGATAGGTGGCTCCTGTGTTTTTCAACTGAAAAGCATCACCTTATAACAATAAAGACCTCTGTCTGTTATGAAGGAAGTGTGTTCTTCATTGGTTGGGAACATTGGGATCTGATTGTAGCCTGAGTATATATCTATAAAGTTAAGCAATTCTTGTCCGACAGTTGAGTCCGCAAGCTGGTCTGTCCGTGAGAGTGGAAAACTATCCCTGGGCAAACTTGGTTTAAATTGGAAAAATCCACACATACTATACATTTGCCATTATGCTTCTTAACAAAAACAGGGTTAGATACCCAACTCGGATATGTTGATTCCCGGATAAAGTAATTGTCGATTAGCTTCTTCACTTCATCCCTCAAGATCATGTACTTCATCGGGGTGAGAGGTCTTATTATTTGTCAATGAGTTGTAGCCTTAGGATCAATTTTCAAACGATGGCAACTAACACTTGGATCAATGGCAATCATGTCCTTATGTTTCCAAGCAAATATGTCCAAATTTTGTCATAAGAAACTTTTTAGTTTCTCGTCTGCATAGGCAGATCTTTTCCAACATGTAGGGATTTGGAGGGATCTTAGGGACTCAGTGGAAAACTCTCCAATTCTTCCAATGGGATAGTTTGAGGCTTGCAATCGATGATGCAAGTAACCAACTCATCCAACTTAGATGCTTTTTCAGCACCTCTCCCTTCTTAAGGGGCTCTTATTACTTCAACGACTTTCCCTACTTAGGGTCAAGTGGAATTCTCAACATTTCACAGTAGGAGTTGAACCCCTTAAGCTCATGTGAGTTTTGAAGCTATTGAAGTACTTTACAAGGTCACATCTTCCATCGTACTTGAGGATTTTTGGGAGTGTGAAGTGGATTGAAACATGGGCATCACTGATTCCCTAAGAGAAGGGCGAGTCGTCATGTTTATCGTCAAGGTTACAGGACCTCTGTGGTTCATCTAAATCTTCACCTCTTATAGCTTGAGGCTCCTAAAGTGGTTGGGATAGCCCTGCCCCATTTTTGACCTCTTTTGCCCTCCTGTCATGCCTATTCCTAGGTGGATTTTGAGGTATGTTTTCGTGGATAGGTTCACTTTACCTTTCAAACTGGGGTCCTTGCGGCCTATTTCTAGGTACAAAATGAGGCTGAGTCCGCCTATTTCTAGGCATTCATGGGCTTAACCGATTGAAGACACTTGTAGACCTCTTAGGCATGTTTTCCCTTTCATAATTTGACAGAAAGTTGAATGGGTCCTCATTAGGTTGGTTAGTGGCATAGTTGGTAGAAGTGTCAACTCTAACCTCTATCTCTTAAAGGGCTTCTTACCAGTCATATTGTTGATGGGCCATTTGGCTTTGAACTTCCTCTTCGTTATGGTAATTTCCCTGTGAGATTAAGGGAGAATTAAGGAGGTGAGCATTCCCTTGAGCTGCATACAAGGGCATAGGGTGTCTTCCCTGGTTTTGCATGTTTCTAAGTAGCTCTTGCACAACAATGCTCTCTTGGGTGAGTCTAGTTACTATCTTGGATTCACCTCTAGATCTGTCTTCCTAATGCTATTGATGAGGTCGAGGACAGGCTATTGGAGCAAAATGCGAACGTTTCCCTTTTTCAGGGTGTTCCCTAGCCCTACGAGGCACTAACTCTTCATTGTTGGAGCTCATGATAACGTTGGTTTTTTCTTGAACCAAATAATATTCCTTTTTCAGGGAATAGACCAAATACCAACAAACAATTTTCCTTGGACTTTTCGGCAGTTCTTTCTCCAAGAATAAACCATCTTTCTTCCTATGGCTTTTTCCACGAGTTTTTCATGGTTGAATGTGTAAGTTCTCACACACAACATCAATTTGTTGACCCCATTTTTTGTAATGATTACGTAGACAACAGAAATCGGACCCACTTGCACCTACACAAGCAAATTCCAACACATTTGATTGGAGGTTCGAACGGGATAAGATGATGTTTATGGACGTAGGAGATGCTTTATGACGCGAGACAAAAAAAAATTTAGTACTAGTAATATGATCAAAGATGGTTGCATATAAACAAACAATCATAAACAACTCAATTAAAAGTAGAAGAAATATAAACTCGGGCAAATAAATATGGAATAAGTCAAAAGAGAAAAAAGTATAGTTTCAAGTGTAAAGGGTTGCATTCTCTTTCAAATGGTATAAGTTGTGAGCTTTTATAGAGTTCTGGTCGACATGATAGCTGTTGGATAATAACTATGTGGACTCATCTTCCAAGTCGAGGCATCACATCAATTAGTCTGCTATTCATTTAATACATTAAAATATGTCAGTAACCCTACTTCCTAGGCTGACAATTCTGACATTCATTATTTCAAACATTATATTAATCATTCCTAAAGATTCCTTGCAGATTCTCTTAAGGATGGCAAGGGCTTCAACCTTGGGAAACTTCGTATTGGAAGTATTTGGTGTGAAGAGTTTCGACTTCTTCTTTGAGGACTTCGGCCAAGGGGGATTTCGATCTTTGACCTCTTTATTTTGATCAATTGAGTCTTCGTAGATTTGACCAGATTTGGCTTACATCTTCACATGAACTATGACATGATCTTCTGATCAGAACCTCGCGATCAGAACCTCGACGAGGAGGCGTAACACACTTTCTTCCATCTCTCTCTCTCTCTCTC
>CAIGRS010316449.1:0-10093 GCA_903798395.1 Fraxinus floribunda | reverse complement strand
GATTAAAATAGAAAAAAATTATTGTCTAGTATTGAGTAAATAAAATAAACCCCACTAGTTTTAGAGAGACAAACTTCATCATTTTATAATTAATTTCCACTCTTTGGATTTAGTAAATAAACTGGCAAAGTTTGAATATTCATGTCATTGCAGGACCCATTCTCGACGAGTAGCTCACAAGGTATGTCTTATAATTATTGGACTTAGATTATTTTTGTCCATACAAAGCATTGGGTTATACAAATTCCACTTTTTACTAAGCCCTACATATATGTAGGATTAAAGATTGACACTTAGAGCTGATACCATAGGTTGGCATAGCCAGACCACTTGTTGCAAACGACTCGACTGTATACACATATCAATTAAATAGTCGAGATATAGTTCTTTTACAAAAACTATATATATTTGCAATCTACATGTAAAATGTATTCTATATATATCGAAGAAAAAACCGTTTTTCAGGTTCTAAGAACTGGCGGTCGAGATTATTTCTTGTAAGGAGGTTGAGCAGGAACTATCATAGTCACATTCAAGATCTTCAAAAGCCCAAAAGTCTTCCTGATATTCTTCTTCCTCAGGCATTTTCCACTTTTCCTTGTCAATTTCTTCTTCCATTAAGATTACATCCAATACCTGTCAACATATAAAAAATAATAATTAAAATTTACTATTCTTAAAACTGATCTAGCAAATCGCATATACTTGCTGGTGATGGTATCTAGAATGTGTCCAAAATTGCAGTATATAAAAACACTAGAAAATAACGCAACTGTATAAATGTGCTGGAAGCCTGGACTTATACAACTGTAGCATTACACTTCCAATGTCATTTTTTGGCTTAGCCAACTAATAATTAGACAACCACCAGTTGCATAGAGATAAAAGAATGAGCTAACATTCCAGCTGTTCTTTTTCTTTTTCGACAAAACGAAATGAACGTCGAATGAAGAACATTGTGATCTTGAAGGACTGTGTTTGGCTGTTATTATCAAGCAATAAGCTTTTCTAATCACAATAATTGGACAACATACTATTTTCCTAATAGATAATAATATTATGGTTAGGTTAGATAGAAACATCGACTGAGTATTTGGAATGGCGTGACGCAAAGGAGTGAAGCACCATAACATGACAGAAGAAGACAATCATGAAAACATGAACTTTCACTTTTATGATGATGTGAAATTTGACTAATTACCGATGCACAGGGTTTTAGATATTCCATTAGGATAACATTAATATATTTTAAATCTAATCTTATATCATTTATAAACTGTCTAATTGCCATACTGCAGGTCAACCATGAACATTGTATGAAATTCATGACAATGGTCTTATTTAAGTATGGTTTTAATGGATTAATTAATGTGGCGTGCAATCGTAATAAACTCAGCAGCAAAGAAAAAACTTGCATGAGTTTAGGTGAATCACTGCATATATGGAGTATACTTGAAGACTAAAAATAAGATAATGACAAGATTCTTTACATACATCAATAAAAAAACAGAGATGGTAACATACAATTATCATGCAAATCCAGAGACAATTTTATAACATGGAAGATTGAAGCAACTTGGGCTTGGTTCAGAATTCTTTGCAGAAAAGACAAAAAATAACATAAAGTAAAGAAATTGAAAACAATTTGTAGTACCTCCAAACAATGAACAAGTGGACAAGATTCATAAGCAAGAACCAAAGTTTAAAAATCCCAGGAGAAAAAGGATAAAAAACTGATTAAATACTTGTTTTGTTCTTGCACATCTTGTTTTTTCATTTGTTGTGTTATGCTAAAATAGAAAATCCCTTCACCTCCTTCCTATAATACTTCCATTTCTTGATAACATCGAGATATTAACCTGTCTTAGCAGAATATCTAATAAGGACAATGTGAATAATCACTAACCTCAAAAGAAAGCACGTAAGAGTATCATTTGAAAGTATATTACAGAAAATAGTAACCTCACTCATGGACGGGCGCCAAATAGGAGAATCTCGAATGCAGAGAGAGGCTGCAAATGCAAGTCGACTAAGATGTGTTGCATCATATTCATTTCCAAGCCTTGGATCAATTAACTCTTTGAATTCTCCTATGTTTAATATTGGTTTTGCCTGTTGTGTTAATGATAGTGAAAACTCAGTAAAGTCTGTCGTATGATTCAAAATAATGCTTGATTATAGAATTCATCATTACCCAGCTATGCAAGCTCTGATGAGAACCATCCACTGGTTTCCTTCCAGAAATAATCTCGAGTAGAAGGACTCCGAAAGCAAACACATCTGTCTTCTCGTCTACAACACCATGCATAAAATACTCCGGCGCTAAATGTCTGCACAAATTATCAATTATAAGCCAATTATACACTCAAGCAATCAATACTATCATCAGGTAGGAACTAGAAGGAAGGATTATGTACCCAAATGTTCCTTCTATAGGAGCAATTGAGTGATGAGTCCATTGTGATGGAAGCCATTTAGCCAACCCAAAATCAGATATCTGTACAGATTACAACAAGAAACCAAACTACATAATTAATATATAGTATGCCAAATATTGGTGTTAGTCCAATTTATTCCACAACAACTTTCTCTACTTCACCTGGGGTTCAAAATCAGCTGTTAATAAAACATTTGAAGCCTTAATATCTCTATGAATTATTCTTCTTGGACAACTCTTGTGCAAGTAATGTAAGCCTCTAGCAATTCCAACTGCAATTTTGTGTCTTGTTTTCCAGTCTACAGTCAATTTCTCATCTGAACAAGAAAATAAAATGTAATATAAATATTGCAAAATATCATTGAAACCCAACAATAAAAAAAGAGCAAAAATTCTTTTGGGCATACCATGGAGTAGAGAAGCAACAGAGCCTTTGGAGGAAAATTGGAAAATGAGATAAAGGCCATTATCAATACAACATCCCAGTAATGCTGTTACATTTGGGTGGCAAACATGCCCTAAAGTTCCAATTTCTGTCAAGAAGTCCTTCTCTTTTCTCTCATCATTAGCAGATTTTGACAATGTTTTGACAGCAATTACCTGTCCATCTTCTAAAGCTCCTCTGTAAACCTCTGCAAACCCTCCTTTCCCAACTATGTTGTCTGATATATACACACACAACAGAAGAACAAAACATAAGAGTCAAAACCCAAAATTGCAATGAAGAAAAAAATCAAAAAATTCAAGAAAGTAAACGGAAAAAGAGAATGAACCTGAGTTAAAACCATTTGTGGCAGCAAATATTTCTTCATAGGAAAAGCATTTCCATGTGGGTTTTCGAAGATCTTCTGCTGGTGGTGGAGCAGTGCCTGAGGTGGACTTATTTTCTTCTGAATTGTAATCACATTCTCTACTTATTTCTTCATCAGAACTTTGTCTTTTCATAGAAAACAGCCTCTTCAGACTGACTGTACGTATGTATCTCATTGTAAAGTACCTTTTTTTCCTGAATAACTCTGTTGCAGAATCAGAAAACTCAAAACAGAACAGAACAGGAAACAGGTAAAAGCACTAACAGACAGCTTGCTGCCTCTCCTCTTTCTCTATCTAGGACACAGTATTTAGAGAGGGTCAAAAAGAGTCTTGTCAACAGGGCTGAGGATGTATTAATTTCACAAATTTTGTTAACAGGGTTCTAAATAATTGATCAATCACAAGTGTTTTTAATCCTACATGAAATGATTGGAAGAGTGGTTGAGATAAGCATAAATGAATGGGTTAAATGAAAGGGTCAAGAACAGTCCGGCCCATTCAATTTGTGTTTGGTCAATTTGCAGAGTATATGAGAAACATAGCATTAAATTCTTTGGTTGTTTCACTGGAGGATTAGAATAAAAGGTGTTTTGTCGAATTCGGGTTGGAATTTATAGCTTTTTCATTATGTAGACAAATTCTCATGTAAGTGGCCAAAATAGAATTGGAATTTCTCAATGGAGATAAGAAAGTACCACATTTCCCATTAATATGTTACTTGAAAGCTCAACACTGCATATTCTAGAAGCGTTAAATAAAAGTCTCTTGTTTATGAAAGTTACGTAGAAATTTAGCACTAGTGTAGTTGTGATCAATACCATACTTTCCAATTCCATTCACGGCCGTTTGTTAAGACTTTGGAAAAGTCAAAAGTTGATGTTCACGCTAATTTTTTTTTTTTTTTTTTGTATAAAAAGCATTATGTCTGACTAAAAGAACTTTTAAAAAAAAGTTGAAGTAAGATAACTTTTTCAAGAACCTCTTTTATAAAAGTATAAACAAAAATAAAAGTCATACCATGTGACAAGAAAAATCTTAATGATAGAAAGGTACAGGAAAGAAATAAGCCTATGGAGGCAGCTGGGAGTGAATGAGGCCATGCCTTGGCAAACAATTGCCCACTCTGTTAAAGATAGGGAGTGGATTTTGGAAGTGATGCATCTTTGCTTTAAAAGTTTTTTTTGAATCTTGCTACACAAAGGGGCATTTGACATGATTTAAAAAATAGGAACACATGTCAAATATTCATTGGACAGTTTGAAAAAAAAAAAGTCATACAAGTGCTGACACGTAGTAACTATCACCCAATCCAGTCCATTGTCGTGTTTGAATAGCATATTTCTTTGAATATGTTTTCATACCAAGAGTCCTTAATATGACAAGAAAAATCTTAATGATAGAAAGGTACAAAAAAGAATTAGGCCTATGGAGGCAGCAAGTAGTGAATGAGGCCATGCCTTGGCAACACACATTTGCCCACTCTATTAAGAATAAGGGAGTGGATTTTTTGTATCTTGCTACACAAAGGGGCATTTGACAGGATTTTTAAAAATAGGGACACGTGTCAAATATTTATTGGACAATTTTTAAAAAAAGCGTTACATCGAGTGTTGACACGTAGTATTTCTCACCCAATCCAGTCCATTTGAGTAGCTTAATTGAATTTTTTTTAGCCTTGATTGATGTGAATGCATGTTTTGGAGCTCAACATAATTTATAGAATAGAGTGCAAGTTGCATGGTTTGTTATATATAGGAATTTGACTAGACTTAACTGCCTTTACCTGTTTTCTATGCATGCCCGTGGTCCATTGAGGGACCACTACCAGACTTTTGCTTAAATTTATTTATCATAAAAGAATTTTTTTTGAGAAATCTAAATTAAAGATTCATCCCTTCTAGGTTCTAACCAAATAAAAAAATTTTAAAAAATAATCCAAACGCATTCAAAATGTAATGGATTTTAGTACTAAAACACAGAATTTATACACTAAATTGGCCCAATCCTTTCTTTCCAAGACTAACAAGACTGGACATGTTACTAGATGCAAGAGGGCTAGGTTATGGGCTAGGCTAGCCTTTTGATCGTTCATTAACATTTCTATTTGACCCAGTCGAAGTCTACCTGAGTTTGCCCAGGGATTAGTCTCTTTATGATTAAGGGTGGCAAAAATACTCGTTTAACCCGAAACTCGCGATCCCGTCCCGAATGTGGTCAGGATTATCAGCTTAACAGGGTAAACAGGGCGAGGANTATTTGACCCAGTCGAAGTCTACCTGAGTTTGCCCAGGGATTAGTCTCTTTATGATTAAGGGTGGCAAAAATACTCGTTTAACCCGAAACTCGCGATCCCGTCCCGAATGTGGTCAGGATTATCAGCTTAACAGGGTAAACAGGGCGAGGATTGGGCGATGGTTATTACCCCAAAGTGGGTACGGGAAACATAGCCCCCGCCCGTTACCCGCTACGTTTAAAATTAATTTTTTTATTAAACAAAAATAATAAATTTATCATCATTTTAAAAGAAAATATAAGTTATTTTTAACAAATTAGTAAAAAAGTAATTATATTTACTAACTGAAGATATAAAAAAATAAAATAAATTGGGCGTTAAATGGGGCAGGGGACTTGCCCCCACCCTGCCCCACCCTGATCTCGCTCTGAACCCCGTCTCGTCCCACTTTAATTGAGTATGAAGATATGATAAGGTAACAAAAATATTCAACGGAACAAGGGTGAGAATGATCAACCTGTCTCATATCTGTCCCGTTGATATCCCTATTTATGATTCAATCGATTAAGCCTCCATCTGGAAGAATTTTATAAATTGATAAATACAAGAGTAGAATAAGTGAACAGTAATTATAAAATGCATGATCGAAAATAAAGTTTAAGCATAAATAAATAATTTATAAATCTTGTCAAATAATGACAATGACTAGAGTAATGGACTCAACTAAATTTAAGGATTTTGCGACACTGCCTGGGTTACTTCATTGTCTTCAACTGTTCTTAGCAGAAACTGTGTACGAGGTTTTTATTGTGAGTATCGCCCACTTCACAAGTGGTTGTACTATTTGTTTTTATCGCGAACCCACATATTGATGACAGGAGTTATTTAACAAATAGACATAATTAATAATCAACCATAATCAAGAATTGACTAGGATCTAGTTGGATAACTGATAATTTTGTTTTGTAAATTAGTTTTGAAGAAATAAATTCAACCTAAGTTTAGCGATCCCTTTTGTTGTACTAGTTACTAATACATTTGTTGCACGTAATTTTGAAACAGTGTTGATATTCTTTTAGAATTTTCATCGATCCTCAATGATTTTTGTACTTTTCCACCATTCCATAAAATGTATAATCAACTCTTTTGATATAATTCAACTTCAAGATCTTTTATAAGAATGCGGTAACTTTCTTATAGAGATGTGATAGAAAAGAAAAAAATGATAAATGCAAATTATTGGTCTTCCTTACTCATCTAAATTCTAATTAAAAAAATTGAAATTTCATTTTTAAAATTATTTTTACAAAGCAAATTGTTTACCCACAATTAGAAGATAAAACTGGAAGTTTGAATTTTAGGAAATTTTATTTTATCATTAATCAGAATAAATTATAAATTTGCGGTTCAATAACGGTTTGACAAACTATCAGACAACTAGATAAACGACCACAGTATTAAAACATGACAGTAATAGTAAATTCAAACACTGAACGTGCAATTGACTTGGTCAAACTGACCCATCTCAAGGGTAAATATTTTCCTATAGAATGAGGATGCAGTCCTCTCAAATTTTTCAATAATACAATAATTTCTTTAGAACAATAAAAAAGTTCAATTATAAAACAAAAAATAACAAACATCAAAAGTAACTAATAACTTTCCTCCTTTGGATTTGTTAAGGAGTAGAACCAAGAACACAATATCGATCTTTCGCCACTCACTATCAAATTCGGATTGCTCCACAAGTTGAAATAGGAACCATGTTCTAGTTTTCACGCGATATGCAACTTTTATCGGTGAAATCCTTCTATGGGTAAGATTTCTTAAAATTTTATTCAAAGAATTTTCGTTGTTCAAGTAGTTAGAAAATGTCCATGACCTTTTGCTATATAGGGGTAGCTTTTGCACTTCAATATTTTTTTGAGATTTGATAAGTGCATTTTATGCGCTTATTTTGGCTTCAATTTTTATTTATTTATATATAAATTGAGGGAATATCTACTTAATTTGTATAAATTGTGTTAATTGTAGGAAATTCTCAACTTGGATACAATTTATATGAAAAGAGGCTACATGGAGTTTAATTGGAGTTGATTTGAAACAATTGAAGACTAACTGGATTGCAAGAGAACAATTGGAAGTTTTAATGGAGCATTAGGTAGAAATTCATAAGTTTCGAGAGTTAAATTCGACATTTGAAATTTTTGGGACTAAATTGCAAACTCTAAAACTTGTCTGGGGTCAATTATTATGATTTTAGAATGAAGAGGATTTAATTGCAAAATAAAAGAAGATGGAGGAATAAGGTCACGTGAGAAAAAGAGTTTAATTGGAAAATGAATTGTTTTATTTTATTTCTTAAACTCTTCTGTAGAAATAAATTCAAACTCTTTAGTGGAAATCAAGTTGAACAAGGATTTATGCATAAATCTTATTCTATAAAATTAAAGGGAGCTTGTAGAGTTTCATTAAACACATAAATTCAAGCCAAGGATTGGGGGATCCAATAGACATATATTATTCAAGCCAAAATGAGAGAATCAAGAAATCAATCAATGAGCTCCTGTTTCACAATTTTACAAGAAGACGAAATCTTGGTGCAAAATCTTCATCTTTTTCTCGTTTTTTCTTAATACTCGGCAATGTATTTTAATTCATTCTTGTATTTTTATTCTCCCATGATATGTAATTAAGTACTTAGTTAGGATGAATGATTGCAACCTAGTTTTGAACCTTAATTTTAATTAAAAAGTTTTAAGTTTCAATTGATTTTGTGAATTGCTTTTACTTATATTCTTAATGCTTGGATTAATTGGTCACTAATTCATCGATTTCATAAGCAATAATTACGTAGAGATGTGAATTATTTCTTTAGACCACGTAGTAAAAATCGACAATCTAGTATAAAATGTAGAGATACTTATGTTAGTTATTGCAGTCGTTACATGAATTCTTAGAACAATAATTGCGTTTAACTAATACCAATTCAGATAGAGATGTGAAATTAAATTAGTTAAATAGATTCAATGAGAATTTGAAGGGGTAAATTGAATACATTAGAGGAATTCGAACGGGTAAATATAATTAATTGTATAAAACTTGGTAATTGAGATTAAATGGATAACTATGGTAAAATCATGAATCCTAACACGTAAACCATCATATTAAAAAAATCACTTTTATGTTAGTATATTTAAAATAGAAAATAACAAAAAAAAAAAAGAAAAAGAAAAATAACTATTTTATTTATTTGTTTTCAATCAAATTGAAGTTAAGAATAATTGAATCAATTGTTAGATAGTAGTTTTCGTGAAAACGATATTCGGGCTCATAAGTTCAATTTATTACTTGTTACTATCTGTACACGTGAGATATAAAAATCGAGAACAAGATTTCAATTTTTTTTCTATTTGTATCTCAATATACTCGATAAAAATTTCAGTACTTACAATAAGAACAATGATAAGAAAGATAAACAAAGAATCTTGTACTACCAAATAATATTTTACCAAATCTTTTTGATAAGAAAATAATTAATTTACTTAATTTTCAAATATAAAAAAATTTGATTATCAAGCAGTTAATATAATATTCTTCATTCCGCATGCCAGTTATACAGTATAGGTGCTAATAAGAAAATTTATGAAGACAAAATATACCATAATGATATGGTGAGTTTGTGAGTCAAATGAGTTTGAACCAGTGCATGAATCTACTGGCTTAACTAATACATACGAACGGTATATTCTTGAACTTCTCCAAATTGGGAATGACAATAGGACGGATCGAGATTAAGGTAACCATTCGTGTCTTTCACCCCGTCGAATATTTTTATCACCTTGTCCCGCCTCTATATTCATTTAATGTGAAGCGGGTCAAAGAGGTTCAAGTTCCTTGCCTTGTTCACCGCTCATTTATTTATTATTTGTTTTATTCTTTGCTTTCATTTTTTATGTCTTTAATAGGTGAAAATCTTTTCTTTTTTTACAATCGTAGAACAACTTATGTTACATTTAGAAGTGATGGTTCTTCTCTTTTTTATGAGAAAAAAACTAAAATTTTAAATGGGGAGGGAAACGGGTAAAGGATCATGCACCATATAGCTGCCCTCGGGACCACAACCCACACCTCGTATACCTGATTAGGTGAGGAATTTCCATCCTGTTCGAGGCGGGGGGGACACCATATCGAGTTTAACGAATTTTTTTTGCCATCTCTATTCCAAATCATCCACTAAAAATGAATTTAATTAATTAAAAAACAAAAAAATTAATATAGGATAAGATATGTTCGAAAACATTTTTCCCAATAATCTTCCCTTTTTTTTAAAAAAAATTACAAAATCAATAAACGAATTTCTGTTTAAGTGCTATAGAAATGAGACCAACAATTCAAATACGCCATAACCGGCAGTTAACATCGAACATTCCTAATAATATGCATCATAACATATCAAGAATCAAGTTGGAGCCACTACAAAATTACAAATCAATAAACCCAGCATACAAACAAGTTATCTCCTAACTATTAACACTTCATAACATAGTTAAATACCAGTCAAATAAGTCTCCCCCTTTTGTAATGAGAATTAGGGCTGGACAAAAGTC
>CAIGRS010316443.1:0-12371 GCA_903798395.1 Fraxinus floribunda | reverse complement strand
CATCTCCCATCATATCACTATTCAAAATCAATTCTTCCTCCAAAAAATCTAAACCAAACAAGCTCTAAGTTGTATGCAATCCATGTCCCTTTAGGGATGATAAAATAGTTTGTCGGCTCGGGTGACTCTGCTTGGCTCGAAAAAAGTCTAAGCCAGCCAGCTCATGGCTCGATGGGGCCGAACCCATTTTGGGGTGTCGCTCGAGCCGGCCCGACCGTGAGCCTAAAAAATAAAATTAAAAAAAAAACTTGACTGCCAATTTTTTATTTTTATTTTTTCTTTTAATTTTAGCTGTAATTTTTTTTATATATTAATATTTAGTTATTATTTGAAATTCGTATAAATTATACAATTTTTTTTTTTTTAAAAAAAGAGCCGGCTCGGGTCGAGCCTAAATTTTTTGGCTGAGTTTTTGCTCAGCTCGGCTCGGACAAAAAAAAGTTCGAAGTATTTTTACTGGAATCGAGACCAAGCAAAAAGTTTCGACTCGTGGCTCGGCTCGACTTGACTTGTTGACACCTCTATGTCCTCTTATATCTTTTCAATGACCTTGTCTTCGCCCGTGTAGCTACTACGTTAATTTACCAAATTCGAGTCTATTTTATCATCTTTTCAATAAATAAATAAATATATTTCGATAAAAAACCAGTACAAAAAGTCTTCTACATTGTCTCTCAAGTGGCTATTAATTTTAGCACGATGACTCTTAGGCCCCCATTTAATTGCAACGAATTCCATGGAAAATATCACATTCGAGGGAAACGAATTTCACTGTGACCGTTTGATTGCGACGTCGAAATGAAAACCGAATTATAAGGTACAACCATTTTAAATTGCATTTTTTTTTCATGGAAAACGAATTCCTATAGGTTTGATGAGTTTTTTTTTTTCTTTTTTTTCCAACTAATAAGAAATTAGAATTCATTTCCACTTTTACCTATCAAACGGACCCAAAGTAACTCAAGTATTCAACATCATATTTTTTACTTGTACATTGTCCCAATTTGCAAATTAATTCAATTCCGCACTAGATTTTCCTCCATAGTATACTCTCTAAATACATTTATCTCAAATTAAAATTTTTACCTTCACTCTTCATGTTATCTTAAACATGACATAAATGGATAATTGTAAATTATGGAAAGTTAATAAAATTTACTTCTTTGAAAACGTAAGTTTAGATATACTTTTTTTAAATAAAGTTTTGTAAGATGAAAAGATAATTTTAAAAATTATGTTTATAAAATAAGTAAATCAAAAAATAAACTTAACTTACTTTTTAGCAGAATCAAACACGCTCCAATCAATGTTATCGAAAATAGGAACATATGAAAAAGAGAAATGGATTCTAAAAGTAAAAATATGTTAGTTAAAAGGAATCGATTCACTTAAAAATTGAGTAAGAAGAAACGATTTTGCCAATGGATCGAATTTTAAAACACAAGCTCTAACTAAGATAATATTAGAAGAAGATAATATTTTCCTTTCTTGTCCGTATTCTAAATTTCTAATCCTTTCCCAAGAAATTTGCAAGAAAGGTATTGGAAAGAAAGGAATACAAGCATCCCAATTCTTCTCGCTCTTTGATAAACGAAGAATTCCAAAGCCAGATATTAATTTGCCGATAGGAACCCCAAAATACAGGGGCCCCCATATATTGACAAAATCCCATGTCTCTTCCTATGTAAGTTATTCTCTCTCTCAAATTTCTTTGTAAAGTGTGGCCCCAGCAGATCCAAATGCCTTCATTTCTTTAAGACTCCTTTCATGGCCTTTTCCTTTTCCAAAACACGCACTTAAATCCCATATATGATTCTTCTGTGTTAGATTGCCAGCTTTATCAATGTCTGAGCCACTTTGTTGAGTTGCTTTTTGGGGCTTTCTCTGAATTTTTCTTGTGGGTTTTTTTTATGGTGTTTGTGTTTTTGAACTCTCAGTTCTTGTACATCAATGTAATGAGTTGGGGTGGATTAGTTGATTCCGTACTGGGTACTTGAAGCAGAGGATTTTGAGTGAGGTTTTGGCTCTGCCTGAGGTAAAATTCTCTACATTTCTTCACTTTTGGAGATAAATAGTTCATGGGTTTTGATTTGTTGTTCTCCATTTTCTCATCGTGAACATTTGTCCTTTCTATCTGTGTGTAAGTTTATCTGAGATCTTCTTTTTTTCTCCTCTCATTTTTTCCTTTTGGTCAAGAGCTTGAGATGGGTTGTTGAGCTGATGCTTTTAATGATTTGATCCGTGCATTATGATGAAAACCTTTATTTTGATGGTAATAAATTTTGACATTTGTACACAAAATATATTTATTTTTTAATTTTGCAGGATAGTGTTCATCATTTTCTTCTCCTCCTATCTGAATCTGATTTCAAATATGGGTTCTTGCTTAATGCCAAGAAAAAGGAATATTATAGCAATTATTTTCTGATTTTATTATAATTATTTTTACTTATCCTGCAAAAGGTTCGGTTTGGCCAGCACAGATTCTGTGGGTAGGATACAGTTATAGGTATTTTTAAATAACAAAGATAATACTCTGTAGAATTTTCTTGTATCTGAAGTTTTGGAGGATTATTTTTCTATGATTTCCCCTAAACTTTCATATATCTACCATTTCTTGCGGTTTTTGTTGAATTAAATTCACTTGGGATTCTTGTTTCCTGCTAATTCGGATGCATTGTTTTTCTTGGCAAAATATTTCTATATTTTCTTTGCTAATTTTTTTTTTCCAAAACAGAAGTTGACTTCTCTGGACTAAATACGTTCTGCTAAATATGCTTTGCTCCAAATGCATCGGTTCGGGCTATGTGCTTGTTTAGTGTTTGATCTGTTTGGTGTTTTTGTTTTTAATCATTTTCTCTGTTTTCCTCTATTTGTTCCTCCATGTGATGGTAGATATGCATATTAAACTCCATCTGCTTATAGATTGCTTGATTGGTTTGCTCCTGTATGTGTTTTTCAGTTATTATCTGTGGTGTTTTCGTCTATTTTATTCAATTCAGAGTTGAAGTCTTTAATCTGCATAATTTCATTGTCGTTATTATTTTTTACTAAGATTATAGCAAACCTTAAATTCACTCTAAATTACTCATGGAGGTAACCAGAAGTTGAATAAAAGCAAAAAAGAAGAAGGAAATGAGAATGACAAAAGTCATCCCTCCTCAAGAATAGGTTGTCAAAAGTCTATGGTCAATAAAATTGTCTCTTATCGGTAGTTTAGTTGCATTGAAATGAATGGATCAATGTTGACCGATTATATGGCTTAGAATTCTTACGATGTAGATCTTCCTGTCATGTTCACAGAGCACAAAAGAAAGATGCACTGTATTTTACAGAGATTTAGAGGCTGTTTGAGCCCCATTGTTTGTTCAAAATGCATTTTGAAATAGTATTTTGTTGGAGAATGTGTGGTTAAACAATAAGGAAAATTTTTGGATTTATGTGTAATATTATTTTATTGAAAAATACGTGGTTGGAAATAAGAAAGTGAAAAATGTATTTTGGAAATAATGGGTACCAAACAAGGGCTTACTTTCTCAGCCAGTGCAATTTCAGTGTCTTCTAAACGCCGACTGTTAATGAAATGCTTCTCGAAGTACTTGGCTAAGTGAATGTGTGAAGTAATCGAATGTCTGAGTGCATTATCATGCATAAAATACTCAAACTTCCATCCCTTTGTTTCAGGTCACTTAAAAGAGGTTGAGCAAAAATGCAGTGTACAAGTTACGTCCCTGTATATTACTATGCGAGAAATCTTAATGCAGCTGCAAATGATTTTTCTTGGCCTGCATTTAATGGGAGAAGCTACAATATTTCATTGCCATCATGTAGTGTGGACCAATATTTAGGATATGATAAGGAGGTAATGAGACAGAAAATGCTTGAGCATGAAGCCACATTTAGACTTCAGGTATGTGCTATTTGAAACTTTTTAACGGTAATGAACACAATCACGTTATGGTACAGAAACTCTTCTATTTTTTTTCATTTATTTTTCTTTGCAGAGTCGCAACATATGTGATATTATTGACTTGATTCTCAAAGCAATACATATTAAACTTCTCATCTGCTACTGAATTGTGTAAACGTTTTCATTTTTTTTTTTTACAAATTGTTGTTTCATATTTTGTTACCTAGTGACTCAGACTTCTTTTACAATACAAATCAAAACAGAACATTTGAATGAGTATTCTCTCCCAGGTCCAGGAACTGCATCGTCTATACAAAAGACAAAAGGAGTTGATGGACGAAATGCGGGGGAGAGAGATCTCCACGCAACATGTACAACTGCATACATCAGAATCATATCCGGATTTGTGTCAGGTCCAATCTGACACTACTCATCGGGTTTCACATACACCCAGCTGGCTATTTGGAAATTTTTCAGGTAGTAAGTCATATTCAGTAACTGCGGACAGCTTTCAAGAACCTCCTTTTGTTGCAGAAAAGAGCGTAAAAGGAGAAGCTCGCCCTTCCTTAACAAAAAACAAATCGACCGAACTGGAAAAACTGTCGTCCCAAAGTAAAAGATGTGACAAGAAGATTTTGGATCTTGAACTTCCAGCTGATGTGTACAATGACGATAAAGAAGTGGAGCAGTTTGAAGAGGGAAATATTAATGTAGCACCTGACATTCTGTCTTGTGTTCTCAAGAAATTTGACTCTGTTAAGCCCGCATATTCGTCTAGTTCTAATTTAAGTTGCACTAAAATTAATTGTTTGATTGACTTGAATGAACCTGTACAGCTTGAATCACTGAGTTCAAGTTCCACTTGTCCTTTTCTAAATGATACCGGCCACATGGAGATTGTGCGCCATGATCAGGATGTGAATTGCGATAAGGGCTCAGATGGTATAAATTATGCACGACTTATTGATCTAAATTCTATGCCCCTCAGTTTATCAGAGATGACAATTGCCCTGGAAAACACCAGGAATATGGAAGAGGAAACTAAACTTGAAAATTCTGATGGAAGAGCAAAATCAGATGATGATGAATTTTTGACATTTAACACTGGCATCGACTTGAACAGTGGTGTAACTGGGGATGAGCCTTCACCAGTAGTGCCAAATCGAAATGGTGGAAATGATGTGGAAATTGACTTGGAGTGTTCTTCACACAGAGAAATATCTGAGAACAGCCAACTGGAGACACCTCCCTTTCTGCCCAACCAGGATGGAGAATCATTCATCGAACTTGATAGGATTGCTGCAGAGGCTTTGATTTTGATTTCGTCATCTAGAGTTCAACAGCATTTGAAGTCCAGAAGTAGTGACCCACTAGACAATTCTAACAACCATCTATATTGGTTTGCTGGGATTGTTTCTTTCATGGGAAGTGAAGTGCTGCATGAGGTTGAGAAACACCAGAAAGGTTCTATCGACGATGATCAAACTGAGGTTTCAAGTGATGGCATTGATGATTATGAGTCAACGGCATTGAAGCTGCACCAAGGCCACGGTTTTTGTCTAGACGTTCAGAAAGAGAAAGAAACAGTTGATACTACATTGCCAGGTCGACCAAGCAGGGGAAGAGTACGGGGATCTAGGCAGCGCAAGGACTTTCAAGTAGAAGAGGACATTCAAATGAATGAAGAATTCCTCAAAACAGGTTCACGGAGGAGAAATGCAGTCAGGAAGACTTCTGCAAAACAAAAGAAACATTCCAATTTACGGCCTCCAAATCGTGTGAAGAAATCAGTGAGTTCCATTTTGGAACAGCCTGCTACTTGCAGTAAACAGGGCTTTTTGGAGAACTTGATGGGATGGGGGAAGATGAAGAAACGTCAAGGAGCCCGAGCTAGAAAAAACCATTATTAGTTTAGTTGTCTCATGTGGAATGAAGTTAGTTAAAGTTTTGTTAATTATAGGTAACTTATCATACTCTAGTAGAATGCTTTGTATTGTCTGGTTTGTGAAGGCATTTTGATCATGGGCATTCTTGTACAGATGCAATTTACTTAATTCTAAAACTGGTGGATGAACATACTTTTGTTATCACAATTGCCCAGTTTGCACTTGAAAAAAGAAAATCTGGAATTAGGGATGAGAAGATGGCACAATTAACAGCTGTGGTTGGCTATGGATTATGCATCAAGTATGTCAGTTAATACTGTATTTTGCTTATTTATAACAGTGCAGCATTTATTTAGCCCTTGCTTGGTGGCCATTTTTTATGAAAAAATATTGTTTTGAATAGTGAATTTTTGGAGAATACGTGGTTAAAAAGTAGGAAAAAGTTTGTGTTTACATGTAGAATATTTTATTGTTTGAATATGTGGTTGAAAATGAGTATGTAGAAAAAAGAGTTACAAAAGAATGGGAGAGAAACAAGGGCTAATGTGAAGAAAGCAAGTTTATGTTAATAATAAATCTATGAATTAGTAATTTTGAGCTCACCAAACGACTCTCGAAGTGATTTAGTTCTTTGTTCGTAGGGTCAGTCTTGACTATAGGCAGCATAGGCTGTTGTCCAAGGTCCGGCGGCGGCATGGGTGAGGGCTCTCAATAATATTTATGCTTTTAACAGTAGTATATATAAAAGACTCATATAAAGTTGCAAAGTACCCAATATCTCAAGGCCACTTCTGCTTCTGCTGTTTTGATTGGAGCATCGATTTATTGGAATGTAACGCCCAATGGGGGGATGCATTTGTAGCGAACTCTTCCTTTAAAGTTCTTTTCATTTTTCTTTGGCTATTTGTTTGTTATCTTATCTCTTGTCCATGTCTACTTTTGGTGGAATTTACTGTCAGATTAAGGTCGCATCCATTGGCTGGTATCCAACATAAATAATTATTCTTGAAAGTACATCTAATAGTTCAGTCACAAGCTAATGGAAATGAGCCATGTTTGACATACATCAATGGGAATATACCTTCTTTGACTCAAGACTTTGCAATTACTAATAATAAAAACAATGAATTTGTATATAATAAATATAGAATTTGTGATCAAAATTAAAGAATTTCAGCCTTCACAGATCACAGATGATTTCATTTTTCCTTTGCTCCATACTGAGCAAGATTCATAAAGCAAAGGTTAAGTACTTTCCAAAAAAGTTTATAGAAAGAATTGCAAAAACAATTTTAAACTCCATCACGATTCACGAAGTAGTGAGGAATTAAACTACTCGCGTTGGCATAGAAGTCGGCATGTGATCCTTCAAGGAATGAAAGCCTCGGGCTTGAGTTGAGTGAAGTGTGAGCTTTTATATGCCTCTTTAAGCATCTCTTCGTCTTCGTATGAATCCCGGTAAGTTTCCAAGTTGACATCAGAGCTTTTTAAGGCTGAAAGACAGAGTTCTTTCCTCCATTCTTCCAAGTGTGGAAAACCAATGTAATCTGCATATTTATCACAATACTGCAAGAAAAATGGTGTCAAATTACAAACGATATGATTGAATTTCTTCGAACACGCCCCCACATGCAAGACATATTCATTTTTATCATAAAAGGTCTAATAGCTACACAATTTTCATAAATAGGTGACAACGAGACTTTAATTGATGACATCTATGCTCATGATACCATGTTATTCATTTGAAACTACTTGAGAAACAACACATTTATTCATTTGAATTTGGTCCTCGACAATTTTATCTCTGTGAGAACAGTGCGTTGTGAGACGTAAACTACAGAAAACAAGATATAACGTGTGTATGTACATTATATCCATACATTAATTCATCCATCTAAAAGACATCGTTCCTTGTTGGAAATAGTAAACTTGTACTCAAAAAACAATGAACACAACTTCATAGTAAGGATGTGTTTAAGCCACATTATTTCAGAAGAATATATTTTGGAATAGTAGACTGATGAAGAATGTGTGATTGAAAAAGAAGGAAAAGTTATTGATGTGTTGAGAAATATTATTTTATTGAAGAATGTGTGGTTGAAAATGAGTAGAATAATGAAAATGTAAAGAGATATTTAAAATATATAATAATTTACCTCAAAATCTGCAAGATCATGAGTATTGTGCTTTGGAATGCCAGCAACATCCCTTGAATGATAAAATTCCCCAATAGACTGCATCATTTCATCCCATGATGGCAATGTTGTTTTCCCAGACAATAGTTGAGATATCCATTTTGCTTGGCATTCAAAGAAAGGAAACCCTATAAGCTACACAAAATTTACAAACCAGAAATTACTAAAACGCCCCTAAATCGAACCCTTAAGGAAACTCGACTGATATACAAGTCATGAACTAGTCGTATACATATTAGACCGAAATTGATGGCTCGTGTTACACATGCAAGTTTTTCGAGGTTATTTTCTTTGTAATTTGTAGAAAATGTAAGAAATTTAAAAACTTTACCTTTCTTGGGATGCCAATGAAGGAGAGAGAAGGGGCTAGTGAAGGAGGAAATGTGTGTTCATAGAGGGGTCCCACCCTATCATCATCAACTGCTACAATTCCTTTGGTGTCAAGAAATGGAAATGAATATGAGTACCTGCATTTACCCACCTGTATTTGTTAATTATTGGTTTCATTAATAATACAATCTCAGCTTATCAAGACATTGACATACTAAATTGATTTATGGAAAATTCATAATTAATTCTATACATATTATTAAAACACAAGTGTCAAATCAGATTTTGATGTGGTCTGTGTCGGGCCATCCTTAACCTAACATGGCCTTTTTTGGAAAAGAAATTTTGGTAAAACGTATATATCGTAGATCATTCATTCAAATCACAACATTTTACACGTCGAGCCATTCAAAATGTGAAACATCGGCATTATATACTCACTCACTCTCTCTCTCTCTCTCTCTCTCTCTCTCTCTCTCTCACCATCTTGGACGTCTAGATGTTGCATTTTGGATGGTCATGGTCCGATGTATCATGATTTAAATGAACTATCCTACCACATGTACATATAAGGCCGTGACATTGAAGTTTTTTTCTTTTTTCAACATACAATTCTAATTTATCTGATCTGGGACGCCACACTAGAGGTTGCGTGGTAGTAGTGCTCTTGACATGGCGATTGCCCCGTACATTTTCTCTCTCTCTCTTACCATCTTGGACGTCTAGATGTTGCATTTTGGACAGTCATGGTCCGATGTATCATGATTTAAATGAACTATCCTACCACATGTACATATAAGGCCATGACATTGAAGTTTTTTTCTTTTTTCAACATACAATTCTAATTTATCTGATCTGGGACGCCACACTAGAGGTTGCGTGGTAGTAGTGCTCTTGACATGGCGATTGCCCCGTACATTGGAGGCCTCTATAGTGAAGTCGTGTTATTATCAACTCTAATCAAGCCATTTTTAAGATAAGATCTTATATCAGAAGGCCCTAATCCACTTATTTACCCCAAATCATGTAATTTCCTTACAACATATCAGTTTTATATTTTCTTTATAAATATTAATATATTTTCTTTAGTTTCCTTTTTCCCTTGAATAATAAACTTTATGAGAATAGCATTTTACCCTGTGCAGTATATAATAGTGTCTGCAATCAGCCATGAGCCATCTATGAACAAAACCATTCCATCTTCATGCAATGAATCAATCTGCAATATACATTATATTTTCACATTAAACATTTCCATTATTTCGAAAATCGGCAAAATAAATCGACAGATCTTTATTTTTTTCCCCATTAAATGGATGAAAAATTATTTAAATTGACAAACCTGAGGATGAAGGTATAGTTTATCATAATTAGAGATTACTTTTGATAAGCCTTCTGAAATATTAAGAGACTTGGCACTTAGGTGAATTTCCTTTGCCACATCTACAAGCTCCATTGATATGTCCTGCCCACTTAAAGAACTTCCAACAACCACTACAACCTGTAAAAATAAGATTTTTTTGAAATATTAAATGGAAATAATTTGAGATTTACATTAAGAGAGTGTTTGGTGTAGATTAACATCAGATTTTAAGTGAATTGTGATAGAAGTTTTTGAAACGTATGGTTGAATAGATGTGGGATCCACGAAAGATATGGTTGATATTGATTGTTTGACTTTGACTGAGATTAAAATCAGATTAAAATACGACCCAAACAGACCTTAAAAGAACACGTAATTAATAATTTACACGTATGAATGTATTAATTGTTTGATAAGGTGGATCATGTAATACTGGAACACTAATGAGGATGAAACCCCTAAAAAATTTGTTCGTTGTAGTATTTCGAATTCGAGTATTGTGCACTATTGACTAGCCACAACGTAGTTACTGGATCTAATTTTCCGTGAGAAGTAAGAAAATTCTCATATTTTTACCAATTCAAGGTGAAAAATAGGATTGCTTGACAGAACTTGGATAAAGTTGTGAAATCTTATTGAAAGAGTATTGTTTCACCTCATTTCGAAATGGTTCTGGTACCCTGTAAATGTGGCTATGTATTTGCTTTCTTCTCCATGCATCCATTCCTAAGAAGATAAAACATGTTTTGATTAAAAAGAATTGCATATAATCTCTTAAAAATAATTTGTTGTGCTTAAAAGTCACTTTATAGATACTTCTCTTGAAAATGTAGTTCCGAGAAAAGTAACTTTTAAGCATATTGCATACCTTCAATTTTAGGCAACCTCGGCTTAGAGTAGTGGCCGGTGGCCACGACCACCGCGTCGTAAACCTCCTCCACCACCTTCTCTGTAGTTTTCTCTTTACTTTTCACAACCCACCTCAAATCCTTACCCAAAGTAGGATAATCCAACATCTCCACATTCTCAACCATAACATTAAACCTTATCAATTCTCTCAATCCAAAACATTCACAAAAATCTTTTAAGTACAGAAGAAGCTCCTTATGGCCAGGGAATCTCCTCATATCCCTCCCTTTTTTCATTACAAATGGAAAATCAGTGAACCCCATAATTTCCCTAGGTGAAACTAATCTCAATGATGCATATATACTACTATGTACCTTCAAGAAATTATCCCTTCCTAAGGGCTCCTCATCCTCTACTTCGGGCTCGTATAGCCATTGCCCTCCGACATCATGGTTTTGTTCAAAAACCACCACCTTATGGCCTTCCTTCCTCAACTCCCGGGCCGCCACGAGCCCTGATGGACCTCCACCGATCACACATACATTTTTCGACATGTTTATTGTATTGAAGACACCATGGCCGTGGATTTAATGATCTCTAAGTTTATATAGGTCGCAAGGGTGCATGGTACGGTTTTTTTTTAATCTTCAAATGTTCGGCTTCAAGAGACTCACAGGAAAATATCATTATCATTTTTGTCAGTATATGTCTCTTTGACTTGTTGTTTTATTTCATGTATATGCGGTAGGATTATTCGTTCAAATCGTTAACTCTTTTAATCTCGAGTCATTCAAAATACGATACTTCGACATCACATACCCACTTTGTTTATCTCTTACTAGTAACTTGGATGTCAAGATGTCACATTTTGGATGGGTCAAGGTCCGAGATGTCACGATTTAAATGGATAGTTTTAACATGTGTACATATAAGATCGTTCGATTGATTTTTTTTCTCATTTTTGGACATGCTGAGATAATTTATGTGACATTGGACAACCCATTAGAGGTCACATGGTGGGTCGTGCTCTTGATGTGGCACACACACACATCCATCCGTTCATGTAAAGTTTCTATCTCTCCGACAAAAAGTAATTGCAGGGTGTGGTAGTTGCCGTTAGTTCGAGCTTATAAGTCCTTGAGTTGGTTCCTCCGAGATGATGTGAGAGGTTGACCACCACTAAGCTCTTTCTTCAAATTATGTGCAATAAGTAAATATTTCTGAATAAGATGGGGGTGAAACTTGAAACCATGATATTTTTATGATTTTATATTATATTAAATCACTTTATCTAAAAATTTAAATTACACGAATAACGTTTTTAGCGACGGAGTTTTGGTCATCGTAAATTTTTCATTCGGTACCAAGGCCAAAATGATTACGTTTGAAACTTTCATTTTTAAAGTGATATGGCAGCCCTACTTATGGGGACGCTTATGAAATTATGTTTGTAATTTTAGGGCCAATAACGTGCATGGGTGCGACCCACCTAGACAAGTGTTTTCAGTTGATATGATCAAATTCAAAAGTCAAGAAGACATGATGTTTGGTTAAGCTTAAATAAAATTAAGAAAAAAGTTACTTTAAGTAAAAGAAATTTACTTATTTTGACGATAATTCTTATTTGTCAAAATAAGTAACTTTGCTCAATAAAAAGGTTTTTTTTTTTCCAACAGTTTGATCCATATTATTTTTTTTCATTCTCATTCTTCTACTCATTTTCAACCAAGCATTCTTCAATAAAATAATATTTTTCATCACATCAATAACTTTTCCTTCTTTTTCAACCACACATTCTCCATCACATCAACCAAAAAAATGCATTATTTTGAAAA
>CAIGRS010316437.1:0-11290 GCA_903798395.1 Fraxinus floribunda | reverse complement strand
AAGAGAGAATACCAACACAAGATATGTTAAAATTGTAGGGGGCTAGTTAAACGATATAAAAAGGTAAACAAAAAAGGTAAATAACAAAAAAAATTGTTAAAACTAAAATTAATTAAAGTAGTAATCATATTAAAAATAAATAAGCAATAAAAAATTCAAATTAAAGCTAAAATTAATTAAGAATAACTAAATACAATAGTCCCCGCCAACGACGTCAAAAACTCGATCGTTTGATTTTTCGTAAGTGAATGGGATCGTGAACAAGTAATATAGTAGTGATTAGAGTGTCGAACCCACAAGGACTACGTGTTTGATCGAGTTAAAATTAATTGCAAATTTAAGCGAATAGCAAACAACTATTGTGATTTTTTTATACTAATCCCTAACTTATTAACTAAACTAATGAAATCAAGTAAATGTATTTTTTAAATGTGTGAGATGCATTATTAAGACGTCGAATCCCTTTATTATTCTATTTTTAGTGTAACAATTAAATTGACAATGTGAAATTATTCAAGTTGGTCAATGTTCCTAATTTAATTGAAAGTCTCTCTCGATAGCGAACAAATTTATTCCCCTCATGTGACCCTTCTATCTTTCGATGAAAGATACAAATATGATAAATACATTAACAAATACTAGAACACATATTGAAACCATATAAAATATAGATGTATATCTCTAACATCTCTCAAACCTTACGATATTTATTATATTGTGCTTAAACCCTATTGCCTCTCTAGATAACAATAAAATTCACTAACAATTCCATTGGTGATCAAGCAATTGAAAAGATAAAAAACGATAATAAATAATTAAATATCCACAAATCAAATCAAATTAAAATTAAAATAATTAATTAAAAACTAAAAAGATCATAACAATGGTTCATCTCGTCCTAACAATGTATAAATTTAGCCTAACATATTGAAATTACAAGAAATCATATTTAAGTGAAAATATATAACTAGGATTTTTGATAAATTGAGAAGATGAATCTTGAAATCTTGAATTTTCTTGATAAATCTCCACTTGTGCCTTCTCTTCTTTACCCAAAAAATCAGGTTTAAATCTTCACTTGATTGAATCCTTGCAAATTCGCTTCTTCTCTCACAAAAAATTATAAATTCTCCTCATTTGATGGTAATAATTGATGAGTATTGGAGTATAATATGTATATGAGAGATCCTCAATATGTATTTTGCTGTTATGTATTTGTAAGAGTTGAAAATTGGTTGAAAATCACGTCCAAATTGATTTTGAAAAGAGTTCCAATCAAATAAGGATAATTGCCTTCGCGCACGAATTTTTTGTCTATACACTATAGTCAGTATTTTGATCATAACTTTCTCTCCTGATATCCAATTGATACAATTCAAAGTTCGTTGACAAGATAACTCAAAGGGCTACACCTTTTCTAGAATATAAATTTTCCAATTAGGACATTTACTATGCCAAAAATTGGTTTCAATGTTCGACTAAAAATCTAGAATATAAGCTGGGCGATTGAAAATTGATTTTTATCATATTCCATTCATTTTTTATTTCTAATTCCATCCAATTGTCTCCTAGCAATCTTCAAAGTATCTTTTTGTGGTCCGAATCAACTATTGAATATTTACAATTCGGTCATCAAATTTTGGATTTTGTCACTTTTTCTCCATTTTTCGCTTCTTTCTTTCGATTTTTCGTTCAACCATTGGGTTTTACCTATATAACATAAAATATAGCAATTTAAGATATATTTTGTCAAAAGAACTATCAAATATCGATATTTTAGAACCCCAAATAAGTGTATAAAATACACTTATCGCTTTATCTTTGCAAAAAAAAATTCTCTGTACACCCATTAAAATTTTGAAAATGTTGTGCATTTTTTGAAAATTTAATGGCCTTGAATACAATAATTTTTTTATATACATGATCAAAAACTTATATTCTTTACGATTTTTCCCGGACCACGGATCGTAAGTAAATAAAATGTCACCATTATGATTTCTTAAATCGTCAATAATTTGTATTTTTTTTCAATACCTCTTAAATTTATAGTATCGGTTGAATACATATTTGTATAAACTTCATCAAGTGCACAATCTCCACTATGGATAGCAACTTGGCAGTTGGCACTGTATATGAATATTATCATACATTCGAGCGTTGTTTCTGAATTATATGCCCAATTTGCAGAAATTGCTCTAGAAGGCCAGTCTTCACCTGAACCAAATTGAAATTGACTCTGCCTATTCCGGCAATCTCCATATGAACAATGCCTTTTTCATAATTCTTGTTGTACTGGATAGTATCAATATTTACTTTCCAACTGAAATCCTTTCCCCTATAATTACAATATGCTTTCGTAATATGCTCGTTATTCTCAACGGTCTTCATTCTCTTGAAGTGTTTCCAACATTCAAAAGTAGAGATCGATTCTCCAAGTCGTCATCAGAGTCTATGGTTGTTGGTTCGACAGTACTGACATTTTTCGGATTCGAAACAATGGTAAGGTTGAAAAAAAATATAGACGGAGTATTGGAACTACGGTAGAATTGGTTAGCATCCTCATTGTCATTAGTCCCATGTAATGAGTTATGTAGAAATTTAGGAGTAAAGCTATAACTAGTAGATAATTGATACAAAAAAATGGAATTGAAGATATATCTGAAAACAATGTAGCAACTGTATAATAATTGCAAAATTATACTACTAAAGAGATTAGTGTTATATTTGTGAGATAGTATAGAATTCTGAAATTGTTTTATCACTCTTCCCTGTTTATGAACTCTGAATTGATTGTAAAAATTATTTAAATTTTAAAATTTTAATTGACCGTCGATTAGATAACACCATGTTGAGCAATATAACGGCTCAATTGCAGTATGCATGATTGCAAAAAGCAACCATACGGTGGGGGGGCTCATCTAGCCTCGACTTGCGAATCAATGGGTGGCTCACACGAGGTTGTCGTTATTCGACTTGCACCCACAATTCACATCGGGCGTGAGTCTAGCCAGCTCGGCTCATTTTTGGGACATCGACTCATCTCATTTAACACCTTCAGCAATAATATATAGGGCGTGTTCGGTAGAGATTAAAATCAGATTAAAATTGAAAAAATAGTCGTTATTATTGACTTTTATTAGAGAAGTGGGACTCAATAACAGCTATATTTTCAATTTTAATTGGATTTTAAGCACGACCGAACACGACCATTGTATTAGACTATTAGTTACAATTTCAGAAAAGAATAAAAAAAAATTATATATACCATAACATGATTTTACATATAAATTAATATAGAATGTAAATTAAAATCATTGTATTTATTAATGTAAGACTTGTGTAAAAAATATTATATACATGAAAAAATAACATTAAACTAAAAAATAACATATTTGAAGACACCTTATTTTTTTAAAATACTTCTCGATTTACATGATTTTTTAAATTGGTCCCCTTTGTAGTTTTGAAATTAACCCTTAAACATGCTCTTTATTCAACAGTAATTCTACCATCTTTGCGTAAAGCCCAACAGCAATTTTGTTTTTCTCGTATGATAGCCCTTGTTTGAACCTCATTCTGAGATAAAAAAATATATTTTTTAATAGTGATTTTTGAAAAATGTGTGGTTAAAAATGAAGAATTTTTTTCGATTTACATATAATATTATTTTATTGAAGAACTTGTTGTTAAAAATGAATTTTAAAAAGCTAATAATATGATTGCCAAGTTAACTTGTAGTTAGATCGAGATTATGGGAAATGATAATATGATTGCAACTCTCTCACTATTTTGATTGTCACTAGTGCTTAATGAACTATTGAAGTTTAATTATGAGTAATGTTATTCATCCCAATGGGGTTAAAAATACAGTCTATGTGACTGTAAATGATCGATGTGAAATTAAATGACTTATTTAATTTCATCTATCATTTAATGCCACATTAACGCCATCTAGATTGTGTTTGTAACCCCAATGGGGATGAATAGCATTACTCTTTAATTATAGTGTTTATAATATAAAAACTTTAAATCTATAAATATTTGTATTAAAAGAAATTATTGTACAATTTCTCGTTTCATATCATCAAAAATTCTAAACAATATAAATGCTCAACCTGTTCAACATATTATCGAAAGTCTAATAATGCATTGCACCTTTCAATATCCTTAATAGCAAGTTACCCCTACCACGAAAATGAAGACCAAGCATTTTGTGGTTGAGAAATGCCTAATCCCGTCCCGTCTTCAACATATTACCACGCGTCGCGCCACAAATTGTTCATTGTGGTCGTCTAGATTTCGGCCAAGAAGTTCACTACACTTTGAAGTTCGACAGATTGTGCAATTCACATGTAACTAGTAGTTACCTTTCTTACATCAAGATCCAACAAGACCCCTATGCCGAGCATACGAAATTATTGATAGAAAAAGGGATGCACAAGAAATTCCTGCTAGGATCACAACCTATACGAAGGGAAAGTAGAATTCTTTAGCATAAAGGACTAAATACACAAAATGGGACAAAATGTTCGTATTTTGATAGTCAAACGATGTTCGTACCCATTTAAATATGTACCCATGGTCGTGCTTCCATGGATATGGAATGTTCATTCCGAAAATGGCTGCCACTAAAGAATACATCGACAAACAGAGAGTACCAGAACTTAGGAATAGCTCCAGCTGCAGAGCAAGAAAAGAGTTGATTTAAACTATAACTTATCTTTCGTACAAACCAGTCTATTACCACAACAGTTACAACAGGATTGAACAGGTTATATTTTGGAGCACGTAAGCATAGGACGAAGGAGAGTTTAATATAAAGAGATAAAGGCATCGTGCACCTGAATTAGCTGATTACGATGATTGTCTAGCTGCAACAAAGAAGACAAAATTGTCAACTAGGATATATTGTGTCCTAAACATTTGACCTAGCCTGTACCCAATTCGTTAACTCTAAGTACTGTTCACTTTGTGAGAGTCTATGCCCTTCTATCCATCATGAATTTCTATCACATCCTCCAAAATTTGAACCCATGACCTCTACATTATAAAAGACTTAAATGGAATCCTAAGGGGTGTGAAAGAAATGAGTGAGAGGTAAAATGGGCACAAACTCTCCCAAAGTGAACAATATGTATGAGTTAACGGCTTGGGCACATGCTCGGATCGTTACATATGTATTCAAACTTAGTGCAAAATTTAGTGATTGTACTAGCTGAAACTATTATTTCTTTATGAACGAAGAATCATCTTCGAAACATTAATTCCAATTAACTTTGTTCTGTTATTGAAATAGTTCATATAATTGCTTAGATCAATGTCAGGATGCACCTGAATATTAATGTAGTCCTCTGTGTCATCAATGTATTCTCGCAACTGCCAGAAAAAGAGCATCCAAAATGTCATATACGAGAACAGATTCTTTAAAAATTTGGGGTTCTTCAAAATCCACGTGCAAAAGGTTTTCTGTTGAGCAAGTAAAGAATCATATTTTCATAACTTCTTTTTGTTCTATGCACATTTAGATTATGTAGTAAATTGAAGTTGATTACATACCGTGGTCAACTTGTTCATCGTGCTTTCGATTTGCATAAAGTAAGCCTGCAAAAAGATATTTACTGTTTATCCTTCAGCATATCCATCAAGACTACAATTAGAAAACAAAGTTCCATTTTATTATATTAATAACCTCGAGCAACATTTCGAGTTCCTCTACATTATCCTCCGCATGAGTCGTTACTGCACTTGCCCTGCTAGTTCTGGAAATCTTTGAATGTATTGTTGGAGACTCGGAAAACCATTTAGGAAGTCCAATATCACTGAGGGGTGAAGCAGAAACTGCGGATTTCCTTGATAGATAAAGATCTGCCATGTAATCGTCATCATCTAGAAGTTCTTCGAGTTCATCCCTTACCTGGAAATAGCATAGCTCTGAGGAAACAAATTTATATGTACAGGAAGATGTTTATTAATATTTGGATTCGGATTTTGTCTATGAGAACACAAAAATATGTGCAATTTAATTAATTATCCACCATTATATTGCTTCTATAAAGATTGGATTTCATGTTGACAGTTGTGCTATTCAGAATCTCATTCTCAGAGTTCATTTCAGCGAAAGAAACGGAGATAGAAATTCTCTCCACCGTCATTAGTGCCTCCATGAAGCAAGTAATTAATAATCGGCTTTGTAACATAGCTGATACCACACACATAATGGCTGATTGAGTCTCACTGCAGCAGATGTGGCTAAACGTAAAAGTTACTTCTCAAAAGACTTGCATTTGGAAAAGTAAGATTTGTTAGTAAAATAGTAACTTTTACTCTTGCTAATATTCTCCGGCAAATACATTTATTTTTGACAGAGAGAGAGAGGGAATGAGGATACTTTTTGTACTCGGTTAGTCAACCTTGTCATGGCACTCTTCATTTTTCGCACCCGATCCAAGTTATAACTGCTAGTCTGCATAGAATCATAGGAACTGTCATGTTTAACTTATATAAACAATTTGGAACACCAAATGCAATAATATAACATGCCAGTAGGCAGTAGGATCACAAAGTGTGTGCTTACGCAACTAGATAATTTAAGTTAATGTTTAAATACTGTATAGCACATTGAAACTTCCTATCAAAACTTGCTTAGTCTTGCAAATTTTGCAATATTTGTTTCAATAAAACTTTATTCATAGTTCTAATATGATAATCAATGCCATGATATATTCATAAAGTATCAAAAGACAAAGTGAAGCAAACAAGCAATTTCATCAAATCATTCCTCACCTTAGCCGTTAGCTCATCTAAAGCGGGATAAGCAGCAGTCTCCAATTCTCGAGTTTGTGAGTCAAGAAAACTAGATATGCCTTCTAATGCTACTTCCAGAGCTTTAAATTCAAAAGGGAACTCTACATGTAATCATTCAAACCATCAATAAGTGTACAAAAGCACTTGCACTTGTTATTAACAAATTATCATCAATTTTGCTATTTTCAGTATTCAGTTATAAGAACTGGTATAAACTAAACGAGTTAAAAGGAATGCAAGAAGTTTTTGTAAAACTTTCAATAACATAATGCATAAACAGTATAATCAATCAATACCAGTTTCTTCATCAGAGTCATCTTCGGTTTGTGCTTCAGGCAGCTCATAATCTTCTCCTTCGCCTCGGCCAATAGCCAAGGGTAATCTTCTTTGAAGTTCCTCAACAACAGGAATAACATTTTCATCAAGTGGATCGCGAATCAATACCTACCTCGAACATCCATAAACATATTTCAGCTCAACTATAATAGACTATTTGTAACCAAATAACATCGATTTTTTTCTTTGTATTTTGCAGAGACAAAATCAATAAAAATTTCTACAATTCTTTCAGTGTTTTCTGTCTCAATTATATCAAGTTCATAGTTACTAACAATCGATATAAAGCTATATACTAAATTCTGCAGGGTCTAAGTTCGAGAAAATCACCTCATCTGTAGTTATTATTGCTTTTATATGCTGAAATTAGAGATAAGACAGCCAGTTAGCAGAACAAACAGGTAAAAATTAACAAATTTCACAATAATAAACCTGAAAAAATTTGAAAACAACAGAGAGAACAGAAAAAGAAAAAATTTGAAAATTTCACCTCCAAATTGAGGACAATTGCCTTTTCTCTGCCAAGAATTTTAGAAGGATAAGACAGCAAGGGATCAAGAAATCGAAAATCCCTAGCATTTATTGGGACTCTTCTCATAATAGCATACTTATCCAAATCCAAAATAGTACCCTGCCCATTACTGTCCAAAAGTATCCAGTTCCTGGAAACAGCGGTTTTTTTAATCAAAGACAGTTGATTTTGATTATCCACAATAAACCCATCTCGAGCCATTCCTTTTCACCCCAAATTACTCACAACTCCAAGAAAAATCTATGAAAATACAAAACAAAATTCCTTCTTCTTTCAAGAAGCAGCAAACTTGACGCTGACTAAAGGGTTGGGACTTGGGAGAGGAAGAAACTCTTCATCGTTAACCACTGTAAATCTTGATATTTTCTTGGTGAAAGAGAAAACTAACTGAACAAATGAATTCGAGAACTGGGCTACATTAAAAAATATTGTTAGATGGGCCAATGATGGTAAGCCTGGAGGGACATTACTTGCAGGAATTGCATGGATGGAGGTGGCACTGGTACATAGTGGGGGTGGGGACGTGGAGTGCCTTAGATGTGAAAGTTACAGATGTGGGGGAAAAATTAAGAAAATAATCAAATATAGACGTGGGGTGTTGTCCTAACTCAAACTTTGTCCTTTGGTGACGAGGATAAAGATATTTGTACATAAAAAAATTTACGGACTTGTTTATTCCTTCTCACTTGCACGCGGGCCCGTGTTAATAAAAAAAATTTAAGATGTGGTCTTCATCATCTATTGTGAGTAGTCAATAAAGAATTAGGTAAAAAAATTAGATATATATAATATAGTCACCAATAAATCAAGGTTAAGTAAATTAATTGAATGCAAAATAATGCTACAGATACAGAATATTTTTTTACAGAAATCAGTTGAACATTTAACAAATTAGGAAAATTCTGCTCTACTACGTTTGTAAAAGGCTTGATAGAACAGTTGCTCTCACATGAGGTCGATCTCGAGGACCCACCTCATTAAACTCCCCCTCACCCCCATGTTAAACACTCATCCTCTTATTTCACATTTGCTCTATCCTGCCTTTTACAGGCCTGACAGAGAAGCTCAGCTCAACAAATTATATAATTAATCTATTTGTACAACCGAGGTTCACAACCTCGATTGACAACCACTCACATGTATGTGGGGTCCGCATGTTTAAGAAAGTCAAAAATAAAAAAGCGGACCCTCCCATGTGAGGGGTTGTCAACCGAGGTTGTCAACCTTGATTGTACACATAGCATGGTTGTAAACATAATTAATTACGAGCTATCCAACGAGCCCAATATTTATATATTTATTATTATGGCGTTGTACACGTAGCACGGTTGCAAATTATATGACAAAAAGTAAAAAATTAACCCGTATCGTTTCTGTCAGTTTTTCCCTGTAGTAGGGGGAAGCACTGTTGCATGCAAATAATTTGAAACCTCGATGGTATAGAGATTGGGTGTGATTTCTTGATAGATACGTTTTCACCTGTATAGGAGTTGTTCCTACCCCTAAGCGTTTCTAGAACTTGTAGGTTGCGTTTGGTAGTTACTTACTTCAATTAAGTTTCCATTTGAGCTCCATCTTTTAAAAATACATTTTTTTTAAAAAAAAAATTATAAAAAATTATTTTTAATCATACATTCTTTTATAAATATAAATGCATGTAAATTCAAAAACTTTGTTAATTTTTAAACACGTTCATCAAAAAATTATTATTTTAAAATACATTTTCTCTAAAATGAATTTAGAGCATGTTTGAGCTCCATTCTTTTTCAAAAAATGTATTTTGAAATAGTGATATGATAGAGAATGTGTGGTTAAAAAATAAGAAAAAGTTTTGGATTTACGTATAATTTATTTTAATTGAAGAGTTTGTGATTAAAAATAAGAGAAAAAAAATATATTTTGAATATAATGAATACCAAACAATGGTTTAATATAGCTCAAATTTAGATTATGTATTCGTATTGGAAAAATATATTTTGTGAAAGTTTTTTTTAATGTATAGCCTTGAATTTTTACAAATTGGTTGAAGATGATCTCTATATTCCAACTGCCACAAATTTAGATTATGTATTCGTATTGGAAAGAAATACAGAGTTATGAAGGGACATGTAACCTCACATTAAATTAATGAAAATAATATCCTGGGACACTAGTTATCATATGTCATGTGAGGTGCTTCGTGGACTCGTTTTCATAGACGACACCAATGTCTACATTAAACTTATGTCTAGCGTTATCTAAAGTTTTGGACATTTCTCCAGTTACAGAAGAGGAAATTAGGGCTAATGTTCTAAAAAAGTGACTCATTAGATTAATATCCTGAATTAATTAAACATCACGTAAATTTCGTATTAATTACGTCATAAACTAAAACAAACCTCTAAAATTCAAAATCTCTCAACCGAGTCAGAGACCGCAAACGTTTAATTCTAATGTTATACTTTTTCTTTTTCACTTGCCGTTATGTAGGCTCGAAATTCGTAGAGAAAATCTGCCCAAATATGAAGATCAGTTGCAACTTAAAATTGCAAAAGCATAGTTGGAGGAGCCGAAGGAGGATGCTCTTGATGCAATGGATACTCAGAAGAAGATGTAATCTGTTCTAGATTTTACAGGGTTTTATTTCATTACAATCTTAATGGGTCTTTATATTCTCTGCTGTGGAATCCTGGCCCTCTCCCCCTCTCTCTACCCGGCCTCAATTTTGTTAAATACAATTTGTATTTAGAGTTTATTTAATTTGCTAAAACATTTACATTGAAGAGTTCAAGGATGAAGAGATGTTGGATGTGAAGCCTTTAGATATCGGAAACTTCATCTAAGATTGAGGTTGTGTTTGAGTCACATTATTTTGAAAAATTTATTCTGAAATATTAGTAGATTGATGGAGAATGTGTAGTTGAAAAAGAATGAAAAGTTAAATGTGATAGAAAATATTATTTTATTGAAAAATGTATGGTTGAAAATGAGCAGAAGAAGGAGAATAAAAATTTTAATGTGTACCAAACATGGACTGAATTTATTTTCATCTCGTTTTGTTTACATGGCCTTTTCCGTTGTGACACATTTGAAAACTTCATCTAATCTTGTAGTGTGTTCATTTAAAATATTGGTGGTTGAACAACTTGCTATTCTAGAGTCAGAAACATGTTGATGGCAAATGTTGTAGAGTTCATAGAACAATGATTACAATTATTCATTAGTCTTTATCCAGTTTATTTATTGAGCTACAAACATTGTGTTATGATTTTATCCACCATAAACCTGTGCCCCCTTGATTTGTAGCTCTGCTAGTATAGCGGGAAATGACACAATCAAGAGTAGGGATTTCCTTAGGATGTACGTTTGATGAATATTATTGAAAAAATAATATATTTTAAATAGTGATATGATGAAAAATATATGATTAAAAAGTAAAAAAAAATATTGATGTGATCAAAAATATTATTTTATTTAACAATGTGTAGTAGAAAATGAATTTTGAAAAAATATATTTTTACAGAATGTGAGTCAAACAAGAGCTTCGTCTTCTTAGTAACCTAATCTTTCTAAATTTGAAGGATAGGGATATAAATCCACACCCTTGATCCCCACCATCTAGGGATGGCAATATTCCCC
>CAIGRS010316431.1:0-11335 GCA_903798395.1 Fraxinus floribunda | reverse complement strand
AATTGACTGAGACTATCATCATTAACCAAAGTTAACAAGACATGAAATCAACCAACTAATTTACCATTTTCATATTCCAATTGAAAGGAATAGTCATGAAAGTTCATATACTTTCAACAAATAGTTGACATTCTTCCAATATTTTTACATGTCCATGTGATGAATATGCTACTTGTAGGGAACACCAATTATTCCTTCCAAAACATATTTTCATGTGAGTAGATCCGTGTACATCATCATATCACAATATGCATACTTCAAAAAATGCAAATGAAACAATACACTTATTTAAAGTCACAAAACATTGAACAATTAAATTTCAAAGGACGCACTTTTCCATATTTCAATTGTTTACAACAAATCAATGATTTATTTATTGAATATGCACATATTCATCATTTCATCATATAAACACCTATTCATATACATGTCAATTTTTTTATTTGAATGGATACAACTTATAATAAAAGACTCATTTTCATTCACTTCGATATGTACAAAACATATATCATATCATGAAGACACGTACTTATGCTGTTTAGAGGTGAAAACAGATAACCGCATGTCATTTCATGCACCAAGACAAATAAATTTATACTACACAATTCCAAAAAGATCACACCATTTCAGAAATAAACTATCTTTAATGGAAAAAAAAATACATCTTACATAACATGCATATTTTATTTTTTAATCAAAATATATTATATAATTACAGAAATTTTGGCTCCAGTTACTTGTGCTTGAATTCAATTGATAATACCACAGTAACATCATCCACCAATCCTTTTGAATTAAAGGAACTGAATTATACAAATCCATATTGATGACTATAATAAAACTTATATGTTATTTTAGATTACCCTCTATTGCTTCACTTTCTGACATGAACACATTACAGTTTCTCCATTGGTGGCATAAGTCACTTATGCGCTGACAAAAATTCAATAAAAAAATTATTTGAACTTATCATTTGCATATAAAATATAATACGAACAAAAGGCAACAAAAAGAAAAATCCACCTTAAGATAGTTGGGGATATCACACCGATAATGTGAATATATTCATATGAATGTGTACCGTTTTGTGCTCATGAAATCGAAATAGAATTCAACTTACCGAAATAGTTGAGAAGACAGTAATGATTTATCGAAATACATGAATGTGGATTTATCACTTGATTGTAGCCATAGTGGTTCCATTCTTCATTGCAGAAATATCGTTTGAGATTGTTGTAAAATATTGCTTCCACTTAAAGGGATTGAAGAAGAAATCAAAAAAATGTAATCAAGAACTTCAAAGAACAATCAAAAAAGGCTCAAACACGAAAATGATATCGTTGTCCTCAAACGATATTTTCCCCCTCTCGAATTGAATTTTGGTGCGCTTAAAGGGTTTTTGGGCAAATGGTTTGTAAAATTTATCAAGTCTTGTAATAGAAAAACACTTAGTGTTTTCTACCAAAACTTTAAGAACACAAGAAAGATTTTGAATATGAATAAAAGAACTTTTCACATTTGGAACGGAATATGGATTTCTATATTATTTTCATTATGTTTGGTATTGATCACAAGATATCTATTTATAGATCTTCATCAATACCCACGAAATGACGCCAAAAATCCGTGAAAAGTTGCAAAATTTTCACCAAAAGTCACAACAAACTCAAACAAACAAGCCAGCCTAATGGCTACTTTTTTGTTCTATACGACCGCATAGAACAACCATATGCAGTCGCATAGAAGAATCATCAGCAGGGCTTGAAATCCCCGCAGTTCTATATGCGACCGCGTTCCAGACGAACTATGCGGTCGCATAGTATATACTTTTGGCCTCCAAATCCATTTCTCATTCCAAATCCAATTTTATTAATTTTGAACAATAATTTCAACACCTACTGAATTGAGGAATACTAGGATCAACTAATCTACTACCACTGTGAACCTCTTGGCTAACCTAGGATACACCCTTGCCTTGGAAAGCCATGCAAACTCAAGAGCTCATGCTTGCTCTTACAACGGCTCTATTACATTATGTGTAATGTTTTAATTCTCTTTTTCAATTGGGAGAGATGGCCGAGTGGACTAAATCATCGGATTGCTAATCCGTTGTACGAGTCATTCGTACTGAGGGTTCGAATCCCTCTCTTTCTGGTTCTGTTGATAACTTGATTTATCTATTTATTCGTATTCGTTAAAATATAACATTAAAATTTCCTATAAAATCCTTATATCAAGTGGTGCCAATCAGATTGATCCACGGCTCCGAACACCTACAGAATGGAAGGCGTAGTGGAAGTTGAATGTTTAAGAAAGATGATGTTTCTTACTATGGAAAGCAGTGTGGCAAATTCTTCCCAGTCTAGCCACATTGGCAGCTATAATGAATATTCCAAAGGAAGGACAAAAAGAATAAGGTCGGGAGATGCAGAAGTGGGGCCACCGAAGCTATTATATATATATATATATATATATACACATATATATACAGAGAGAGAGAGAGAGATAGAGGCCCAGGGTTGGGGGTTGATTAAAAAGATAAAATAATATTTGATAAAAGATGGAATAATTTTATTGAAAATAAAACAAGATACAATACATTGAAAAAGTTTAAAATTACAAGATATTAAACTTTCTTGAAGTAGAAATTCTTAATTCTAGCTTGAACCAAATGAAAGGAAATCTAAACAAATTTATAGAAGAAATATCCGGATTTGAAATCATCTTTGAGCAATATTGGAGAATCTTGAATAGTGACTTGATTTGAATTGTCTTTTTCTTTGTCTACCACTTGTATGCCATTCTAAGAGAGAACTTTTTCTTTCTTTACTTTCTTCCTTCCTTCCCGGCTTTTTGAAAAAAGCTAATGCCTTTATTAAAAATGCTTTTGTCAAATCTTCTTTTTGAGTGTCGGCAAGAAGGACAGAAATAATTTATTTGATGGTAGGCACATATTGAATATGTCTTTTGATTTTTGATCCCTGTATTCTTTAAATTTATCAAGAAAAATGGGTCCATGTAGTCATTTTGAATTCTTTTGAGTTTCTTCTTCGAGTAAATCATCGATATTATAACCAAAGCACATGTCTTCGTTGCTTTGTTTATTATCTTCTGTTTCTGAAGAAGAGTCTTTTGAACTTGTCTTTTTTGAGGAAGCCTCTGCAAGGGCTACAATTTTGTCAGAGATAACTTGAAGTTCTTCTTGTGTAGAACATTTATTGAACATGGCAATTAATTTTGATTTTTCTGTAAGGAAATCACCCATTTTATCAATCTCTTTCTGAGATAATTTTGGGATGCCGAAATTCATTTGTTCTTGAATCCATTAATTAACTGCTTTAGGGCAATAATTTGTTTCATGGAATTTTGGCCACCATTTAATTTTGAAACGTCTGACGATTCTTTTGACGTTAAAATCTTTGCACTCAGGAGTATATTGTCCTCGAATTAGTTGGAAATCCCAACAAAGAATCCATGATACTTTGAGATTGAGAATAAATTGAAACAAAAGATTTTCTTGAGACTTTAAAAATGTTTTCGCCTCTAATTTGAAATGTTTGAATCTTTGTTGAGTAAGATTAGGCAAAATTTTCTCAACAAGTTCAAAATATTCGAACCAATTTCGAAACCATTTTGGAAAATTGGAAGGGAAGTTTTGATGGAAAAGAATAAACCAGAAATGAGTTACTGGTCTAAAGTAAAAAACATTGAACAATGCCTCTTTGTAGTCCAAATAATTGAATTTTGGTTCGAATGAATCATTTTTGGAAATATTCATTCGTTTGTATTCCCAATGGTGTAGTCCCCAGTCTTCGTAAGACCAAACTCTTTGAATAAAAATCTTTGAAAAATCAATATGTTTGGGATTTTTTGCTATTTGGAATATGGGTAATGATCGCAGATCTTGTTTTGACAAGAATCGCTTCATAAAACTCTCTTGGTTTTTTGATATCTGTGGAAAGATAATGGAAACATGGAGGAAAGAAATCTTGAAGTTGTTTTTCAGGGGAAGAATATCTATAAGTCCATGATGTTTCCATTTCAAAAAGGATAAAAGATCTGGTTGGTAAAGTATGAAAAGGATTTTTGAGGGTTTACATAGGGAAGTTAACTAGAACCAATTTGAAGAGCTTTTCTATAATTTGAAGGTTTGTTTTCTATAATATTTTGAAGCAAGTGTTGTATTTTGAGAGCTAGAGGAAACTTCAATAGATCCTCTATTGCAATTTTTGATATAATCATCAATTGAAGTAAGGGGAATTTGAACTTTGCTTTTGTTTTTCTTTTTCTCACTCATCTTTCTTTCTCTCTATGGAGGAATTCTCTTGTAAGAAAGTGTACAAGAAAGTTTGAGGAACCTTGTATATATAGAATTTGAAAATCAAAGCAAGAAAGAATTGCTTGTCATCTTACAAAAAATTATTTGGAAACAAGGTTTTTTATGTCTTTTGTAACACATCTTTTGAAGCTTTGCAATCTGTTTTTAAAATAAATTTTTTATTAATTAAATCATCTTGAAATTTTGATATCACAAAAACGATTGAAAGAATCTCTTTTTTGATAGTGGAGTAATTCTTTTGAGGATTTAACCAGACTCCTGAATGAAATCTGACCAACTGTTCTTGGCTTGAATTGGAAAGAATCTGTTTGAGGACCCCACCATATCATAGATTAGATGCATATAAGATATACATAAGAAAAATGTAAAACGTAGCGAAACATGGAAAACATAACTCTAGAATCATAATATTTTCATAACAAGAATTTAAACTTTTGGGTTCAAATCCTAGGGACGTGTCAGAAAGCCGTGAGAGTTAAGATGAGTCTATGCTCTTCCAAAGCGGACAGTACATATGATATGATAATGCCTCCGGTGCAAAGTCAGGTCGTTACACATTTGGGTCAAGAATCGAAAGGTATGGGATGCTTTTGACAGCCTTTTTGACCTTTTGAACAGTTAGGGTACACTCGTGACTTCATGTGTCAGGGTGTTTTTGTAATCTTTTGAAAAGAGAGGTACATAGGATTCTAATTTCTTTGATAAAATCCCCAACATAATTGACACATTCTAAAAATTATTGAAGGCTAATTTTGTCTAATTTTATCTGGAAAATTGTCGGTGAAATATAGACTTCTTTGAATTGGTGTAAGTGTTCCTAGATGAATTATATGACCAAGGAACCTAATCTTAGTTTGACATAAAACAATTTTCTTAGCCGAAACAGCTAATCCATTCTGTTTGATTATATGAATGAATGTATGCAGATGCTTGTTTGAAATGTTGTTCTAAACTTTCGAAAAAAATTAAAACATTATCATTGTAAACAGTGATATGATTTTGAAAGGGATTTAAAATATCAGTCATAATTTTTTGAAATTCTGAAAGATCATTTTTTAGACCGAATGGCATGACGGATTCATATTGTCCAAAAGGAACATTGAAAGAGGTTTTGTATCTATCTTCTTCTTTTATTTGAATTTGCTAGAATCCTGGCTTCATAACAAATTTTGAGAAGATAACAGTTTTGAATAATCGATTGAGTAAATCTTTCTTTTGAGATAATGGATATCTTATCCATTGAAGAGAAGAATTGAGAGATTTATAATTGATAACCAAACGGGGAACTCCTCGTTCAATTTCAGTGGAATTATTAACATAAAAAGCATAACAACTCCAAGGCGATTTGCTTGGTCGTATAAGCTTTTTGTTAAGAAGATCTTGGATTTCTTTGATACAAAAATCAAGGAGATCTTTGTTCATTTGAATTGGACGAGATTTAGTAGGAATATTTGACTCATGAAATTCTTGGGTGTAAGGAAGATAAACAACACGTTTCTTTCTATCCCAAAGGCATTTGGTGTAGTTGAACATATTTCTTTCTCAATACGCTTTTGAAAATCAGCAACCTTTTGAATAATTGAAGAGTCATGAAGTCTTTCTTCAATTCTTTAAAATTTAATTTCTTCTTTAAGAAATTGAATATGATTTTTCTTAAAATTAATATTATTAATAATTTTTGAAATAGAGACATATTTTAAAGTATTAATATCTTTAAAAGAAGGAGGATTTGTAAATTTGAAAGTAATCTCTTGACCAAAAATATTTGTAGTTAATCCTTTTATATCTGCCTTAAAAGGATATATTTGAACAATAAAGGGAGTACCAAAAATTACTTCTTGGTCAAGATCTTTTACTAAATAAAAGATATAGTTGAAACCAATATTGAATTACAAACATGAGGTTTTGAAAATTTATATTGAATATTGAGCTTTTTACCACTAGCTCCATGTTTTCTCAAAATATTTTGTAGAGATAAGTCCTTCCCTAATACAATTTTGATTAGCAACAGAATCAATTAAAACTTTAGTGTGAAGTTCAAAACTTTTATTAACAACAATGGTCATATTACAATACCATTTTTGCAATTGAATTCTTGAAATAACATTGACCTTTTCAGCTTCTGCTGAAGAATGATGAGAAGATAATTTTGACTTTTGAGATTTAGAAGTAGATTCAAAATTTGAATGATATGCATGAGAAGTATCATTCTCAGATGAAGATGAAGAAGATTGGATTTGTTCTAAATCCTTTTATTTGAAGATGAGCAACATTAAGTTTAACATCTCTCATTTGTCTTTCAAGTTTTGAAATTTGAGATTTCATAGTACTAATTTCATTTTTCAAATTAGAACAAGAAACTTTGGAAACATTTTCTTTTTGAAAGCGTTTCATAACATCTTGTATATTGAATGTTTCATTAATTTGAGCAGTTTTATCAGGTAAAAGAGTAAAAAACTTATTTTTAAGTTTTTGATCAGGAATTTGATCAATAATCTCTTGAATAAGTTCTTCCTCTTTGGTAAGAATATTTATGATTTTACAACCACAAATTTCTTTGTTTTGGGAGGAACAAGATGATGATTTTGAATCTTCTTCAAAATCAGAATCTTCTTGATTTTGAAAAAATTTGCAATGTCAGAATTTGAGGTATCAGTATCTATTCAGAATTGATAAGATTGAGAAGTTCAAGTTTAGTATCTTCATCACATTGGAGATTACTAATCTTTCCCTTAAGAGGACATTTGTTTGAATAATGACCAGATTTGTTACATTTCCAACAGGTAACATTTGAGATTCTATTCTTAACAAAAATTTTCTTGGAAAAGTTTTTCGAAGGAAATTTTTGAAAATTCATTTTCTTTTCGAAATACTTGTGAGTAGATTTTTTCTTAGAAAAAACATTTCTTCTCTTAATTCTTGAAAGAAGAAGGATTTTTTCAAATCCATATTGTTCACAAAAGGATTCAAACTCTTTACGACCTTCAGATCGTTCAGATTTTAACTTGGCCTTTAGTATGAGATCATTATAGGGAGCTAATCCTTTTTGATTAAAAAAACTTATTATTTCTCCGTAAGTAAGTTCTTCAAAATAAGTTTAGTGTTCTTGATGATTTCTTTTGATGGCATTTCTGACTCTTTCTGCAAAAAGCTTAGGGAGTCCAGAAATAAACCTTTCTTTCCAAAAAGTTTGTTCACAATCATTTCGAAGAAAGACACGTGTTAAAAACATATCTTTATGCCATCGAAAGTCTTGAAGAGTAGGACAATTGAGGTTCATAAGACTTTGAGAATATCGATAGGAATTCGAACAAAGGGTTTGATAATGCAATAAAATTAAGTGTGCAAAACTATCATTAGTTCCATCACTTTTGAAAATATTTGCAATTTCATTTCTATCATCTTCATTAAGATAATTGAACCACCAACTTTTGAGTTGTCCGGAAAAACCATAAATAATAATATTTGTGGCAAGATGTTTTTCAATACCTTTACACAAATAGGCATTAAAACAAATACGCATTCTTTCAAGTTCTCGAATAATTTGATATTCAAAAAATCCATCAATTGACCATTCAACAATGGAGTTTCCATCAAAATTGAATTTTCTCTGCTTTTGTTCTTTGAAAAGCAAGTCAGGAGGAGTAGGTCGAGGATAATAAGCAGGAAGATTTGGATTTCGAGTTTTTCGACCATGAAGTTTATTGACTTGTAAATCAGTTTCTTCAATAAACTGAGATTCAATCTCGTTAATAGTATTGATGTTTTTTTGAAGATGTGGATAATTTTGCAAATTGAGTAGCAAGTTCTTTTAGATCTTCTTCTTTAGTTTCAAATTTCTTTGGAGGAGTAATTTCATGAAAATGACAAAAGGAAGGTGTATATAACTTATCATTCCTTTTCTTTTTTCCTTCGTCGGTTTTTGAAATTTCAGAATCAGGATTTGTTTCAATTCGATTGAGTTGAGAACACAGAATGAAGAACAATATTAGTATAATTGTTCTGAGCATGAATATTTTTTATGTCAATAATTTTAGCAGCAACATTTTCAACCCTTTTTTCAGACATTTGTTTTAAGGGTGATGCTACAATTTTTGTTGTTCCATGAGGAAAAACAATTTCTTGTAAAGGAGGAAAGTTTGACTGAAAACTATCTCCCGAAGGAGTTTTCCAATTTTTCTTTGGAATTTTTTTGAAAACTTTAAAATAAGTCCATTCAAAGAAACTAATCTCTTCTTGAGATTCATTCATCAAATTCTTCCCAAAAAGATTTAATTTGTTCTTTTGTAAAAGATTTTTTGATCAGATGTCTAAACCTTTTGACATCAGGAGATCGATCCGTTTTAAATTCATTTTTTCGATCAATCTTTGATGAAATAACATTGTACTGTCGATCAAGTCTTTCCGTTTGAGAAGGTGGAACCATGTCTGATAAAGTAGGAGAAGTAGGAGGATCCGAATCTTCTTCTTTATCAAACGTTACATCTTGATAAACACGTTTTGAAATTTTTGGATCAAAATTTAACTCCCTTTAAAGAGGAAGTTGAAAATCTCGCTGATTGAAAAGTAACAACTTTAGATCTATCATTAGATCTTGATGAGGTAGATCTTTTAAAGGTACTTGAAGAGGATGATGGTTTGCCAAAAATAACTCTAACACTTCCATCAGGAAAATGAATAATTTGTTCAAGATTTTTTCTAATAGGAGTTGGATTTGGATTTTGTACGTTCTCAAAATCCTATTGTAAATATCTTTCTTGAAGATTTCAATGAGTTCTTTTGGGAATCATAACATTAGAATGAAGTGGATTAACTTCAACCAAAAGACTTTCGTCCCTCGGAGAAGATCTAAGAGCACGAATATTGAGTTGAGTATTCAAAAGTTTGTAATATACTCGGTATATTAAAGCAAAAGCTCTTGAATGATTATCGACTTCAAAATTTTTGGTTTGAATTCGAAGATTAAGAGCATTAAAAATGGCTCCGTCTTGAAGGCTAATTGAAAAGTTTGGATAACAGTTTGAAAATACTGGACCACTTTCGATTAGACTCGAGCATGGACAATAAATAATGTTCAAACCTTAAAGAGTCGTTTATCTCTTAAAGTTATAAGAACATGAATGTCCAAACCAATTTGAAACAATGGTTTGTCAGCAATTTGAACAAGACCAATATGAATATATTGAAATTTCTTCCTATAAGCAAGGATAGATTCTTTTGAAAGAAAATTAATTGAAGTAATATGTTCCTTAATAGGAATAGTTGTGTGTGTGTGCGCGCGCGCGCGTGTAATAGAAATGGGACAAGCATTGGACATCTATTGCATTTGAGTGATGAAAAAGTTTGATTTTACTTTTCAAATCGAAGTTTTCAAATCTAAACAAGGTCAAATTTCCATTTTATGGCATTCATTTACGTTAATAATATATAAGAAAGTAGGATATCACATTTTGTGTTCATAAATTTATTTAATTATCAACTAAATTAATAAAATTGACTTATATGGAGAAATGAATCCTTTAGACCCGTTGTGTAGAAAAAAAAAAATGAGGAAATGACAACTATTATAATCATAACTTAAATAAATGTATTAAATTATAATTTATTCCGAACTAATAATTAAGTTTAGTATGTATATCAATCGATTGGTGCATCAAGGTACATCCCCCTAAAAAATTAGAATAATGCTATATAGCACTATGGATAAGGCTGAGAGCTTGTTTGATTTAGATTTTTTGGAGGAAGAATTGATTTTGAATAATGATATGATGGGAAATGCGTGGTTGAAAAAGAAGAAAAAATTATTGATGTGATATAAAATATTATTTTATTGAAGAATGTGTGGTTGAAAAATGAGAATTGATTTACTGTAAAATTGGAGAATCCTAACCAAACAGGCTCTAAATGGTTTGTTTGATTTAGATTTTTTGGAGGAAGAATTGATTTTGAATAGTGATATGATGGGAAATGTGTGGTTGAAAAAGAAGAAAAAATTATTGATGTGATGTAAAATATTATTTTATTGAAGAATGTATGGTTGAAAAATGAGAATTGATTTACTGTAAAATTGGAGAATCCTAACCAAACAGGCCCTGAATGTACAGCTTTGGTTCACAGGGGACTGTGAAAAAAATTGTGAACCAAAGCTGTAACTCTAGCATAAACAACACCATTGATGCTATAACATCAGTTTATGTCGTGTTATCTAACATGTTTAATGAAATGTGGAATTAAATGACTAATTGTGCTTCTCAATTAGTGCCACTTAAAGAGTATTACTCAAAATATTATTAGCCACAAGAATATGAATTTAATAATTTAGCATGAAATATGACATTAGATTAAGCCCCTATTTGAAACCCATTTTGGGTAGAAAATAATTTTTTGAATAGTGATTGATGTAAGAATGTGTGGTGGAAAAGTGATGATTTTTTTTTTGATTTGTGTGTAATATTGTTTTATTAGGAGAATGTGTGGTTGAAATGAAAAATGAGAATGATAATGAGAAATTAATGGGTGTCAAACGGGTGTTAAATATCATAATTACGTACAATAATAATGTAATGCGAAATCTGGCATTACAAATCCTTACCCCATAAAAATAAATTCCGTCCCCGAAATCAAAATATATAAGATGCATGTGGTACTTAGCTTGCATCATATCCCCGCTCTCAAATTGCCTCTTCCTCAACATGGTTTTTTTTTTTCCCTTAGTACCATTATTAAATTAATTCCTTTTTATGAGTTCCTTGAATTTTATCTCTCAGGATATGAAATTATCTAGAAAATACTTCCTAAAATGCATACATTAATTACATTACTTATGTTGATAAGGTGATCTAGTATGCTAAGTCACTCTTAGATCAAATTATCTTAAAGTGATCCACAAAATGAAGGCTCGACTTTTCTTTCTTCCCAAATCTCAACAAAACTTTATGAGCAGCAAATTAGAAATCCTTCCCTTTTTTGTGTGCTTTGAGCAATTCTCATTCGTTG
>CAIGRS010316405.1:0-14273 GCA_903798395.1 Fraxinus floribunda | reverse complement strand
GAGACATACCTTGAATATTTCTACACTATGTACTGAAAAATTTAGAAAGCAAACCTTCATAAAAAAATAAAATATGGAAAACAAATAGTTATAAGGCCATGTTTGATTGCAAACTTTTTCATGGAAAATGTCACATCCGAGGAAAACGAATTCCAAGTTGGCCGTTTAATTGTAATGTGGAAATGGAAACCGAATTCCAAAATACTACCACTTTAAACTGTATTTTCTTTGTTTTCATGGAAAACGAATTCCTATGGGTTTGGTGGGTTTTTATTTTCCAACTAACATGAAATTGGAATTACTTTCTACCTTTGCCTATCAGACGGACCCTAAATGAAAAATAATCTCTATACTAATTATGCAATCACAAAATTATGGAAGTAGTAAATATGTACCCTGCAGCATTATGTTCCTGTCAAGTACAGCATATTTCATGTTCATGAGAAGGGGTAGCAATTTTGGTTAGTAAGCTACTTAGTTTTCATATTTTTCTCACTTGGTTTTGTTGTTTCTTATCTGGCTACTTAGTTTTCATATTTTTCTCACTTGGTTTTGTTGTTTCTTATCTGGCATCTCTTATGAAGCATGGACATCTCTTAAATCTGACTTTTGACGTCTTTGTTTATATTCTGTTGAAGAGTTGGGGCTGCCCTTCACAATCTTGGTCAATTCTACCTTGTACAGCGAAAATTGGAAAAAGCTTGCGTCTGCTATGAGGTAAAACTCACATTAGAATGTATATGCATTTCTGTTACCACCATATTATAGGTTAAGCTCCAATGATTTCAATAATTGATTCTATTTCCCAGTTTTAGGTAACTTCAATTTGAATTATAAATGAAGTATTTCCTCCTCAATCCCCAGGAGAATAGATTGTAAGTGCCTTGGGAGGTTGTCTACTATATAATGTGGACTTTTTTTTATTTTGGGTTTCGCCACATAAATATAGATATAGAGTAGAATTAAGGAATTTCTGCTTAGATCCTTTTTAGTAGTTGCTCTTAGAATCCTAGTGGGTCAAAAAATATAGAACCCGTAGATTTTCTTCATAATATTTGGAATTTTGAAAATTGTATCCCATAGAAAGATTCATATGCAACATTGGGCAGAAGATTATGTAACAAACTTGTGCCAGACCAACCTTTCTATGCTTGATCTCTGCAGCTCTGCTTAAATGCCGTAGATTAACATTTGTTTATGTGACCAGATACTAATCGTCAATCTACTGGTTATGCAAACCCCTTCTATCATGCTGATTGATTTTAGTTTCCTAAAGCTAAAGAATAGAAAAATTATTTTTTCTTTTTTTAAAAACATAATCTAATCATTTGGAGTTCTCCGTTCAATAAATATATCTTGTTCAACTTGATCTATGAAGTTTTTTCTCTTTTTTTTTTCTTTTTTAAGTTTCATATTGTAAACTGAAAACTGAGAACATCATATATTTAATGCTATTACTTGAAGTAACAAAACTGTTGGGGTTTGGATTTTTCTTGTAACTTCTTTTTCTCTCTGTATCAATCTTTTTGATACAGTGGACCATAGACATAGAGGATAGAATTAATTTCATCATGAGTTTAGACAAAAAATATAAATATGAAAATTGACCGAAAAATGAAAAATATATTATCAAAGTTAGTTCTCCTTTAGTTGGGAATCTCAGACTCCGGCAGATCAAGTTTGATTTTCCTTTTGCAGGTAGTTAAGTCACAAATCATTATCCTGCTGTAGGACTAGGATTTATTCTTTGTATACTTCAGATGCAATTTCAAATTGTAGCCTCTCTCTCTCTCTCTCTCTGGGCCTTCCGCATCGATGTTAATGGTGTTGATAAAGGAAAAAGCTTACCTTAACTTTGCTACATGAAAATGGAAACGTTGTTTTTCCTGAGCTTATTGTGGTCAGTTGTGATTCCATTCAGGCTCATGAAGTTCTGTTTCTGTAGACTGCTAAGACTCTTTGCTGATATCTTAATATGTTGCCATCTACAAATCCGCTTCAAGCAAATAGGTGATTAAAAGAAGAACATGACAGTTTGTAGGGGTGGAACAGCTTTGTCATTAGAATTGAAGTAATTACAACAGGGTCAGGGTTGAGATCAATTTAGGGGACAGAGTGGAGATTGATGTAAAAGTGCATTTAATGCTTTTACAGTATGTAATTGGCGTAGAAACTTGGAGACTGGAGAATTGGAGGCATCTTGGGATGAGTCTTTTAGATGCATTTGCATGTTGCTGGTTTAGTAGTCTGCTTAATGTCTTTATTCGTGGACATCTGTAAATATAAGTTACTGAAGGTCTATCAATTATGGTAGATGGAAAATCACAGAATAAGTAAGAGTTATTGCGAATCTTGGTTTGTAAACATATCACAACTAGGAAAATTGATGACTTCCAAGTTAAAAAGGTCCTTGGATATCTGAACTTGAAAGGCATACTGGGGTTCCAACTTGATTTGTAAGGAACTTGAGTCTTGACTATTTGATTTCTAAGTTGTAAAAGATTTGCAGGAAAGGAGTCTATTAGAGACTGTAAAACTATTTTTTAATGTATATAACTATTTGAAGAATGTATTTCAACTTTAATAAAAGATAGCTTTGATAAATTGTCTTGGTTAAATAAATTTCAGCTGTTACTCTATATTCCAGTGAAGGTGATTATGGTAGACACGAAGCATTCTTTTCACAGTAGTCTTTTTTTTTAAGTTTAAACTTGTTTTAATAGCCAAACATATGTTTGAGTCACAGGATTTGGGTCATGTTTGAGAATCCTATCCGTCCCTCTATTAGTTACCACCTGCCACAAAGTAATAACTGCTAATTAAATTGCCATATTTAAGCTCTTTTTGTATACACTGCCAGTGCATGCAATACTCACTCCCATTTTTCTTATGCAAATTGTCGCAATTTGTCCACCTGATACTACAATGAGTTTTCTCTTTCTCCAATTTCTGGCAGCGTTCTCTAAAGGTATGTGGTAACCATGACACCTTACTTCTATCTTCAGTGAATGGTTATCAAACATTTAACTTCTAGTCTTACTATCGTTTCTGACTGTTAGATAAAACGACGTGTTTTAGGCGAGGCCCACCCAGACTATGCTGATACAATCTATCATCTTGGAACTGTAAGGCTGGAAATTTTCTCAATGTTTCAGAAATTCCTATTTTTTGGGAATTGTTAAACATTTTCCCTTCATTTTGGGTACTTGACATCTTCTTCTGTTTTTCTGTTCTGACATGCAATGAACACTTCGGTTTAAATTGACTAATTGGTCTGGAAAATGTTTATGATGCTAAACAGGTACGAACAAAATGTGAACTTTTAATTTTATAAACTGCCATAAATATGTTGTGTTTTTTTCTTTTTACCATTTCTGGTAACATTTACAACTTTCTAAATTAGCACTTGGCAACAAATTCTGGACATCCTCATGTACAATAAAATTGTTGATTTATCTGATTGGATGTGGTTCAGGTTTTGGTATAATATGAACTATGTTATAGGCAATTGTCTGTATTACATATTGTTGCAGAAATTAGCAGCCTTTGCACAATTTGCTTCCAAAATACATTTTAACTATTAAAGCGGTATAATTTGTCGTAACAAAAGGGGCCTGGCATTCCTTAAGTTTTTCCAACTCAATCTCCTTTCAATTAACAGATTCAGAGAAAACAGGAAAGCAGCAAGTTTAGCAATTCCAATTGATTAATGAAGATTAGGCACAAAGTGCTGCTATTATTGTTGCTACTGTTCACTTAACAAGAACCATTTGCATATTTTATGTAAACTCTATATCATTCTTCTTAATTTGTGTCCATACTTGAGGAAAACAAAATGTTGACGTAGATGATATAGACGAAAATTCCGGATCAATCTATATATATGACTGCTTTCATTATGTTGTTGCTAGTAAATACTACTTTTCTGGTTTTGGATCTTCCAAATCATTCCAGCAGGAGATCTGGACCCTTTTTCTCTGATATAGACGAAAAAACTTCCAGTCACTTCTTTTCATAGTTGTTTAGCTACTTCAGATTTGCTAGGAACTTCAACTTTTCCTCCTGCAACCTGATTTTGACTGATAACCTTGGTGAATAACCTTGAAATCTCCTGTAATTCCAGTCTTTTACCCACACAACTTGGTTGCATTGTATGAGAGAACAAAATCACTTATAGCTTCTCATTTATGTAGTTTTCTCTAATTCTATTAAATCAAGCCATTGTTGATCCATGTATGCGAAATTGTGAATCACTTTTTTTTTTTTTTCCTTTTCATGTCAGTACTATTCATGTGCAATTTACTCTTTCAGTGTTGTACCGTGAGATATGAGTCCTTCAACTGTAATGTTCATGGATCTAGTCCCAAGAATTAGTATGAATTTATTCGTCATGGTGAAAATGATGGTATTTCTAGGTGTTTGAGTACTTATGAAAGTTCTCCTTTTGCTATGAACTATTAAGCTGTACCAAGGAGTTAGAAAACTTAGCCTGAAATCAACATCCATGAGAAATCTTCTTTTAGTTCCCTTAAAGATATCTTCGTACTAGATCCTGCAATCTTCTGTAACTATCATTCTTAGGATACCATATCCTTGATTAGTCTATTCAATCACGTGCTAAATCTCTGATTAATTTATTTAACGATTGTCTGTATTCCTCTCAAGTCTTTTCTCTCTTTATTCTCCAAGTCTTATTTCTATCTTCTCGTTCTTCGGATTGGTCGGTGAACACTTGGATTTAAAAAATTATAATAGTTTTTTTCTGCGCATTCTTTTACAATAAGATTAAAAATTTTGTTTCTCAATTTTATATTGAATTCTCTCGTCCTTTCTCGCTTATTTAATATTAGGATCATGTTGTACATACATATGTTTGCGTTGAAGTTTACTCACAAGAACATGGTGACATGAATTTATCATGAATAACAAATTGAGGTTCCTCAGTTTTATCCTCATGCTTGTATCTTCTCTCAGTGTGTGTGATTTATTGTTGTTTGGTTGTTCACTAAAATTTATCTTAATGACATAAAAGATGCCAACTTACAGGTTTTGTATCTCCAAGGGAAAGAGGACTCTGAGGACCTAATTTTGGATTCTATTCGAATTTTGGAGGTACATCAGTATGATTCCAAGAAGAATGCTGATTGATTTGTCATATTTACTCTAGATATCTTACTGCTTGGCATTGATCGTGTAGGATGGTGGGCAAGGGGAATCCATCTTATGTATCCGGAGATTGCAATATCTTGCTCAGGTTTGTGGTTCACATCTTTAGCCATATCGAAGTTGTCATGTGTGTAAGAAAATTTAATTGATCTGCATTTCCTTTCTTATATGCACATAGTTCAATTATTGTATGATTCTGTCTTTCCTGATTGTAAGGGCTGAAGCAGATTTGGTAAATAACCAAAAAAGGGAAAAAATAATAATAATAATAATACAAGGTATAGAATTAAAGTATCTGCATTTGCATCCGTCGCACAATATTCATATTATGACATTTAAAATTTGCTTGATAGGTGGAGTTTTCGATGGAAAAATTATCAACTGCGAACATTATAGGAGTCGAGAAAGCTCGTACCTTTAGCTTTTTGAGAATGTGAGACAGCATGGCTAATAAAAATTTTGAGCTTATGTTTGAAGTTAAAATACCTCCTTAGTCATCTTCTTTCTTTGCTCTTATGGTAATGCATAAGTTTAGAAGGAATATGCTCTTGAAAAAAGTAATAGAAACGGTCTATCTGATCTACTTTGTGACAAAGGTTTCCATCAGAGCAAGAATCGATGTTATGGCATGTCATACTGTTTTTTTTGTTGAAAAAGATCCACTGGAAAACATTGGAGTTGGAAACGCTCCTGTTCTTTGTTTGTTGAAAATGCGAGACATGGAAAAACTTTTGGGCTCATATTTAAGTTCTAAAATTCTCTTTGGCCATCATTTTCTTGCGCTAATCATGGTTATGTTTATCTTTACTTGAATTTTCTCTTATATTCTTGTTTTCTATTTAGGTTTCTCTTAGATTCTCAATTTATATCATGTTCATATTGCTATTGATTATAGATATACACCAAGTCCAATCGATTTACTGATGCCGAGATTTTGCTGAGAAAGATCCTGCATATAGTGGAACTATCAAAGGTTTACCATCATTTTTACTATCTCTATTACAATTATATCAGCTTTCAATTTTTTTAGTATTAATAAATTATCAATTTGGAGTTTTTCATCTAGAATGGCTCTCTAGAAATTCCTAAAATGTATTTAAATGGTCAGTTTGACATTGCATATCTAGAACAAAAACCTAGCAATGTCATATTTGCTAGGAAAGCCACTGCTGAACCACACTAATAGCAAAGATGGCCTCATGTTTATCATTTAAATTTTGTCTTCAATACCCCTCTCAAGCATTAGCGGTTTTTATTTCTTCATTAAAGCTTGACACATGCACAATTTTATTAAATGGGTGGCGATGAGACTTTAAGTCATGATCGTTTGTTGTTGTGATACCATGTTGAACCATTTGATCTAAAAGTTTAAACTGTTAGAAAGGACCGCGTGTAATATATATATCATTTAAATCTTTTCTTCGGCTGTTGTCCCCCCTCCCTTCACTTTTCAATGAAGGAAGTTAACTGCAATACATTTTATAGCTTTTTATGAATTGCCTTACAAACAAAGCCGCACTGTGGTTTGCTGGACCTCTTATGTGGCACCCTTTTATATGTTTTTAGTTTCTTCTATAATTTCCTTTTCCATCTGTCTTCTTATTAACTTCTTTTCTGCTGTCCACAGCACAAATTATGTAAAACATGGTGATCTTGTCTTATTGCTTACTGGAGCTACTGGAAAACTTTTCATCGCTGCATTTTAGTTTCCTTGTTCTTCTGTTTGTGAACATTAATCTAATTTATGATACGGTCACACCCACTCACGTGCAAGAGGGATTCCTTTTTTTCCTTGGAGTTTACAAATGAAAATTAGGAGAGAATTGACCCAGGACCCTTGCCTTCTCTTATACCATATTGAACCACTTGATCTAAAAGCTTAAGGCTTAAGGTGTTAGAGATGGCCACGTATATATCATTTAAATCTTAACTTCAACAAGCTTCTATTGATTGAGGTTAGCTCTGTTTCGTAATGCATGGTGCAAACAAATTGCAAAATTCTATGCATAGGGTTTCTGATATTACCAAAATATTTTCTCTTCAGTGATGTTGTGTAAAAGCAACAATGTTCAATTTCTTTTACATTTAACCTCCGTTTATCCATTTCTTGAAATATTTAATTTTCATGATACGTTTTATCTGGAGTGTGCAACATTCTTATATTGTGTTGTTAGTATTATGATTAGTTTTTATTCTGGTATTCCTTATTTTTCTATGGTTACTTTTTGTTATAAAAGTTCAATAATGATTTTATGTAACAGGGATGGAAATCTTTAGACACTGTTGTTGCAGCCGAACGCCTTGCACTGACCCTCCAATCAGTAGGACAGTTAACGGAAGCAGCAGTTCTGTTACAGAGGTGCATAATTAGTTAATAACTTTAGGACGTCGAAAATTGTATGCTTCCTGCTGAACGATAATATGTTGCTGCTTTTGCCAGATGTCTTGATGCCCGAAAAGTTTTGCTTCCGGAAGAGCATATTCAGGTTCGTGACCTTGTCTCAGCATTTGAATGTGTTTCTTCTTATGTGTCTCTTTCTTTCGAAATATTCTCCTGCTGTAGCTGTGTTAACATGTAGCCACAGCTGCTTTTTTCAACCCTTAATTAGAATGTGACATCCTGCTCAGTACTAACTCTTTTAGGATTCCATAATCCTACATATTTGAACCCGCCATAACCAGCTATGCAGGTATAAATATCTTGGGTAGTTAAGAAGAAGAGAGATTTTGACTCTTTGTTTGTCGTTTTTTATTTTTCCCTTTATTTCCATTTTGTTTAGGGATTCCTTGTGTTTCTGAGAAGAGATTCTGTATTTCTTGATTAACAGAATGCTGCAAACATGCTTCATATTGCTAGACTAAAAATGCTCAACTCAAGCGAGCTAAGGAAGACGAATAGTTCTCAAGCAATGGATGAGCTTGATCTGGCGAAAGGTCTTTTGGGCAATTCCATAAGGTTGATTGTGTTATATGCTTTATTTCTGTATCTTATAATTCATGCATACATTTTTCATTTTCCTAAAGATTTCTGTACGTCTGGTAACCAATATACATGCCTCTATTATTATTACTATTATGTTTTTTCTGTTATGCATTAATAAATGCAGCAGCATCTTTCCTGCAGAAGATCTAACTTAATATATATATATATATATATATATATATATATACATATATATTTTTTTTTTTTTAATGCTTTTTCAATTTTAAATATGGTGAACAGATCATTAAATGCTAAAGCAAAAGAACTTTACATTCATTTTCAATGACTTATTTCTTTATTTAGTTCTACCCCTGAAACACCCATATGCATACACTGCTTTAAAAAAAATGTTTTGACCGAAGGACATTCAAAAAAGTTAAGTTGTGCTTACTTAACTAGGAGTTCTATTGGGTTTCAATAATAAAAGTCAACATATGCCATTTCTGGCTTTGGATCTTGGTACCCGACACACCTTGATTCAGTCACATTGCACTTGGAACTGGCAAATACACAAAATGTTGTCCATTTCTAATTAGACATATCTATTTGTTAGCTATATGGACTTATATATGGAGGCATCTACATAACCCCTGTACGAGAAGAATACTATGCCATTTGACTTTGTCAGCACGCATGATTTTATGAATAATTTCTCTTGTTCATCACATTATCTCTTTGTTTATAACATTCTGACAATATGGACCAAAAGTATCTTCTTCTTGTGGATTCAAATTGACACAATGTAACGACAGATATCACGTACTTATTAGTTGGTGTTGATGTGGTAAATGATAAGAAGCTTTCTTTTGCAAAGCGGAACCACCCCAACAATATAATTAGTACTAGAAATCACATGTTTGCATGATTGGGATGTTACAATCAAACATAACAAGATGTTAACCTGACATTATTGTTCACTGATTTATAATCAATTGGCAATTTGTGATCTCTGATGCAAACATTTCATCGTATTTCTGTCCTGAGGTATGCCAGAGAACTTTGTTTCAGTGAAGCAATCTGCAATGCCATGTTCTAATGCTCATGTGTACGTTAGTTTTACCTTAAACATATTTTGTGAATATAAGAAATATACTAGCCGCTTGTTGAAATTTATGTAATTAGGAAAGTTGAAAGCATGTCGATTAGTATTCTTGGATTGAACTATAGAATATGCATGTGGGTGGACCAAATGTCTACATCAAACCAAATCAAACCAAACCAAACTAGAACTAGAACTAGAACCAAACTTGATTTTTAATTTTATTTTTCTATATCTATTAATTAGTGGAAACCCTAATTTTGTATTCATTGGAGACGGTCCATTAATTGGAAACAACCAATTGATCAATTCTGGGTCACTGGAGACAGCTCATTATGTACACCCAAATTTTGGTATTCATTTGAATAATTTCTCTTTAATTCCTTTTTAATTTACACAAACCTGGGACACGACTACACCGTATTTCATCACGATGGTGGAGGAGACTCTTTCAAGATCAAAAATGAAATTTGCCGGTCACTTAAAAAACCTTTAAACCATTTTTTCACTTTGATTGTTTGACTTCACAAATAGAGAAAAATTCAATAAACATTTACGGAGTATTAAATGGTTAATGGTTGCATGTAAAAGTGAACCGTAAAAGTTTTGCATAATTCATCCTTTATTGTGGGGGTGTGACGTCAAAACTGCTACAATTAATTTAGTGAATCATTGTTATTACTTATTAGGCAATCTTTTGTATGGGAATGAAAATTTATTTGCCATATTTTGTTTGTTAGTTTGGACTTTTGTGATCTTGATGATTGATAATTTGAACTTGCTGAATATTTGATATATATTTTCATTTAGGTATATATTATTAACTTATGGATATGGCACAAGTCTGATAATTTTAAAAATAAAACTAGAACCAAACCAAACCAGAACCGAATGGTTCGGTTTCAATTTGGTTCGTTATCTTAAAAAAAAAAATCATTTGGTTCTATTATCAAAACAACCATTGGTTCATGGTTCGGTTTGGTTCTCTTGGAATCAGAACTAAATGTAACCATGTCCACCCCTAAATATGCACGTCTCTTTCAATTTTGCATATGAATACTTCAGCTTCTGGAGTTTAGTGAGTTGGAGTTGTGGTGCCACTGATTATAAATGAATATTAGAAATCCGCTGAGCTAATTGAAAACGTTATTAGCTTGTTTCTGCTACTTCAAATTTATAAACTAGGACGTGCTTATTTATGATTTCTAGTAATCATATGTCAATATGACTTTTTGTGTTCACATAATTACTATTTTACCAATAGGATTGCTCGGAAAGTACTCATTCGACATGTGAAACCGAAAGAAAATGAAGAATTCACCGTAGCATCCAGAAAGGCTGGGAAAGATGGGCATGTAGCAATGATGATACTGGTCAGTTTTGCCATTTGTTGTACCTGATGAATCAATCTGCAATACATCACCTTATTTACTTTTAGTATTAATAAAGTTCCATGAGCTAGATGAGCAGGGTCAAATTTTTCCAGTATTTTTTTTTTGAGTATAGAACCATATTAAAAAATATATCAATGTTTGACTATTTTCACGTTTTTCTTAGTATCTTGCCTCAAGACTAGAATGAAATTTATGGCTGAGACAAAATTTTCATTTATGACATGAATGTTCTTGTATTGTCAATTTGGGTGGTTGTTTATCTGTCAGTAAAAAGACTAGAGAATCCTAGTTTCCACTCATTATTTGGTGTCAGCATGAAATAACTGAAGTGTTCTTTTTTTGTGAAAGAAGTCCAATTTATTTGACTCAGCTCTTCAATTTTTTTTGCTTGTCTCCTCTTAAGTTGGTGCGTTTTCATAAAAACATCGTATCATTATTGGTTTCTTATATAGTTCCATAATAGTAACATTTTGTTTGAATTAAAACATTGGTAACTATCGTCCAATCCAGTCAATTGAAGATAAGAGTTTCTTTTACCTCCCAAGGATGCTAATAAGAAATTTAAAAGAGGAAACGAGATGTCTCAAAGACTTGTAAGAAAAAAAATTGTGGTAGCTGCTCAATCTTTCTGAAATGGAGAAAGGCATAAATCTAAAAATGAAAATATAAAATAAGAGATCTTTCACCTTTTGCTCGATCTTCTACAAGCACTGAAAATTGCAGACGTCGGTTTCAGCTGTAAATGGCAATGAAAGTGAATGCTTGAACTAGTTGAAAGAGATAATTGGTGCATAAATAAAGCTTACAAAATAATTAACATTCAGATTCCAATGATCACTTGACTCCCTAGTTGAGACCATGCAATTTGTTTATAAACATGGATTTAACAATGCTTAATTGGCTCAACGCTGATGTGATATACATGTCTGTAAATTGACTGAGACATAATACTCATGATCAATATTTCGTTAGTCAATATTTTTAAACCTAGATGTAGTAAAAGATGTCCTAATTTGGTTTTAATTGTTCCTAAATGTTGTTGTAGCTGCAATCACTTAATGCTCTTGGGATGTTGGAGATGACGAAGCTGGAAATACAGGAGTATAGGGTCAGTATTTACTATTTTCACTATTTATATAACCTTGCTCATCCATAGAAAAACAACTATATAGAGTTTATATTTTTTCAGTGATCATCAGTCTGATATCACTTGTAAACAGTGTTGGGAGGACCTTTTTTTTCTTCTTCTCTTCTTTTCCCAGAATCTGTTCAATGTTCTTAAGCCACTTATACTTTTTTCGAGGTGCTAAAGCCAAATAGGTGGCTGAAACCTATAAGCTATTATGGCCTTTAATTTCTATTATTGGTCATATGGAGCTTTTTTGTGTGCGTGTGTGTGTTGCCAAAAGAACTAAATATCATTTGTTCCGAAATTGTCTTTTATTTCCCTGCAGTGCATAATCGTGATTGCTTCCTAATAATGGGAATGTTATAAGACTTTGATTGATTGATTGATTGAAAGAGGAGAAAGGAATGAGTAAGAGAATTTGATACATTGTGCAATTGGTGAAGTAGAAGGAAAGTTATCACTGATTTTCGGTGTTTTCTCTAGAAGAATATCTCCTTCGTGGTGCTTTGTTTAGCTTAAAAATGAAATGTTATAGATGTACATAGTGGAATCCCCAATGAAACACGATAGCCGGAGAGTGAGATGTGGAGCATGATGGATCTTGCTACATTTATTAACATTTAGAGATCTTCATGATAAGAGCATAGATTGTTTTTCCATTCTAGTAATTAATGTTGGTTTGTGTTCTTTACAATTATGTCATGATTTCAACTATGAATACAAGAAGACAAGTTTTCATGTTTCTTTATTTATTCAGGAGGAACATCAAGTCAAGGCCGATGCTGCACTTCGACGGTGCATTTCTGTTTTTAAGGAGGTACGTGGAGTTTGAATTATGCAAAATTGCTAGTTGCTTCCGTTTCTTTGGACGGTTTGTGTGCTTAACATGTTATTATGTTATCATATAACTAGAACTAGGCTGTTCTGCTCGTTTTTGTTCACGTTTGCATAGGACCATGTTTTCAATATTTCAAATTTTCATGATTTGTTTCCATTTCTGCAGTTTGGATCTGCGAAGTATTTAACTGATCATCCCGAAGTAAAAGCTGAGTATCTCTCGTGTTTAAGGCATCTATCTAATTTGATGATCAGTCACATGAAAACAAACAAAAACTCACTGGAAGAACTAAATGATGAAATTCAGCGTGTCGAAGTTGAAATTTCAAAAAGTAGAAGACGCGAAATTTGAATTGTCGGCTGTATGGATGTTCGTTGATAGCATTCGCAGTCTGAAAAAGCCGCTTTGCTGAAGGTGTATTGATAATCTGTAACGTGAATTGGATCCACATCAAATTTTGGGTTTTCCGCAACTATAATCTACATCTGAAATATGAATGGAAGAATAAACTTAGATGAATCTCAAATGAGAAATCTAATTTGCTAGTTGATGACTAGTAATATCATGAAGAGGTGTCACTTGAACTGGAATCTGGTTGTGGAAGTCTCAGTAGTGCGGAGTATTGGACTTCATTGTATAAATTTATTTTTTATTTTTTGGTTTAGTACTATATCGTGAATAAAAGTATCCCAACTAATGTTTCCCATTCAATTCGTTTTAGAACATTGTATTACTATGTTTGGTAATACTTTTAAGTGCTTATAAATTATGGGACCTGTGGAATGTGTGGATGATAAAGGTTCGTTTGGTTGGGCTTTGCTTCTGCTTCAAGAGCTTCCTCAGGAAGCTACTTTAAAGCCGGTTTTATTTAAAAGCTTTTCTAATCGGATAAAGAATTTTCAAAAAAGTTTCTACAAATGTTCAAAAGCAGTTTTTGGGTTTTAAAAAGTCTTGTCAAATAGGCATTACGTGATAGTCAGTTGTGGGTACTACAAAATCTGTGAATAAAAAGTATTTTTGACAAGTTATAAAAAATGGTTAAGCTTTGCCAGACATGCACTAAAGTTGGAAAAAAATAAAAAAAAAAGAAAAAAGTACTTTTAGATTTTCAAAATAGTTGCAAGTATAACGCATCAAATAATCAAATGACTTAAAAGTATATTTTTGTGTATTCCTTTTATCTCCTAATCTTAGAAAATCTCTGTAATCTAGAGCTCGAAAGTTGAAATTAATATAAATTAAGTTATAATTTTACATGAATACTGTCAAATGATAAGAGTCAAAATCGGTGTAAATCAAGCAAAAGAGTTTTTGACAACGATAAACGAAGATATTCATCGGAAAACCTAACTTTCCGACCCAATCAATGGTCGAAGGCCTTTTGATTAGTTAAAATTGAAGTAAATCAAGCAAAATAGTTTGATAAACAAGATGTTCATCAAAAAACCGTAACTTTCCGAACCTAAAACCAATGGTCGCAGGCCTTTCGATTATTGAAATGTAACTAAAGAGGTGTCAATTCGGGTGGTCCGGGTCGGGCCGACCCGCCAACATATAAGTCCGGTAACGGCCCGCGTGGAAAAAAATCCGTCCGCTACGGGTTCAAGGCCGGTCCCGGGTCAGCCCACAATTTTGGACTACAACTCAGGTCCACCCGCTGACCCATCCGGGTCGAGCCCATGCGGGTCACGGGTCACGATTTGTTCCGGTTTGACCCGACCCGT
>CAIGRS010316397.1:0-17951 GCA_903798395.1 Fraxinus floribunda | reverse complement strand
TGAGGAAAGCATTTCTTCTCTCACTTTTATTCTGTTTTAGTTTGGCAAAGTTTTTTAGTTTTTTAATTAGCGGGTCGGGTTGGGTGGTTTTTGTCGGGTTGGATGGGTTAACCCACAACCCGACCCAACCTGACCAACTTAACGTTGCCAACCAACCCAACCCAAGAAAAAAATGGAAAAAACCGACCCAACCCGGTCGGGTTGGGTTGGGTTGGATGGGTTGATCGGGTTGGGCGGATTTTTGCCCACCCCTAGCCGGAAATAACACGAAAAGACGGAGTTCAGGGATATTCGAATGCTTTAGAGATTTTCGCAAAGGTAAAAGCTTCAAAATGAAAGGGATGGGCCTTTTATAAGCACCTCAAGTTTCGCCCCAATCGTCGGATCAACTCCCATTGCATCCAGACCATCCAAACCTAAGGCCTCAAGATCATTGTTGAATTCAAAAGTCACCAAGATAAACGATCTTGATGAAGTGGTAAACATCACGCGCAACCAATACGCGCCATCCCGAAAAATGGAAAGTTGTCTCCATCATTGCCATTTATGGCAAAAGAGGCGTGTTTTGGAAGAAGCAGGTGCTCCCCATACGTGCCTTGGGAAGACACGAATGCTTTCAAATCATTGGCACAAAACCCAACGTTGTCTCCAAGACCCATCGCTTCGGCCACAATAGCTTCGCATTGTAACAGCTCTCCGCTAGAGCTGCCAACCTGCATCACTTCGGCCAGAGCAGAACTCCATGTTGCAACAGCTCCCCATAAGTGCTGCCAACTCCCATCGCTTCGGCCACAATAGCTTCGCTCTCTGCGAGAGCTGCCAGCCCACATCACTTTGGCCAGAGCATAATTCCATGTTGCAACAGCTCCCCATGAGTGCTGCCAACCCCCATAATGTATGTTTGGCTCACGTTTATAAATTGTTTTAAACAATTAAATCACTTTTATCCAAACGTGTAATTAGTCAAATGATGCTAAAAAGAGAGAGAAAAAAATGATTGGTAGTGTTATAAAATTAAAGAAATAAAAGAGAATTATAGAGAATAAATAGGAGAAGAATAGAGAGCCAAAGCTCGAGTGTATATTTTGTTGATAATCATAACTCTTATTTATAAGGTTTAAAATGAGAGTTGCAATTGGTATGAAATAAACTCTTTAAATTAGATAAGGCTTATTTATGCATGATTATAAAACTACATATTCATCAATATTTATCTTATAATTTTTACAATACTCTCTCTTTGATGATTATCTGCACAATAACTATCTCTTTGAATTATTGTTTGACACAAATTCGATGAGACAAAAATACCAACAAATGAAAAAAAAATTCCAAATAATTTGGAGTAATAAAACATTACCTCATTGAACATTGTCAAGAAAACTCAGTATGAAAAAATTGATCGAAGTAAAAAGAGTACAACTACTTTCTTTGATTTCAGTAAGTGAAAACTCTTGTATCAAGCGATCCATGTATTGTAAGTTAATGTTTTCAATATTTCAATTTCTGGTAAAGTATATCTCGTGTTGTCTGTATAATCCTCAAACAATATTTTCGTATAAGATATTTAACAACATTTGATGACGGTAATAAAACAATTATTCGAAAAATAGCTTTTATTGATATCTTCATAAGTCTCATACATATAAGAGTATTATTTTGAGGGCAAGTGTCTTATATATTATTGGACATTCATTATACAAATGATATGGCTCGTTAAAATTTTATTAGGAAAAACCTCGTGGGAAAAAGCATTATGAAGGACAAAGAGTACATCATTCTTTTGAATATGCTACGAAAATTGTTTCATTAAAAACCTTGCCCGTAAACACAAATGGGTCAAAACCTTGGTCAAGGGAAAAATAGTACATGTATTTACTCCCACTCATGAGAATATTGTTTGAATTACATGCTTCGTGCATATTAAATCTTTCAAGGTAACATTAACAATCATGCCAAATGAGTTAGCTATAGTCAACTTTATTATATGCATATCAAATCTCATGCACATCAGACTAATAAAATAGAGACTTGTGATTACATCCACCACATGATAATTTAAATTAAAGAGTTGTACATTTCATATTGTGACTTTACTTTTTCTATTTTTATTTTGCATAAGTATACACACTTAGGTGTTTAAACTGTAAATCCAAAAATTTCAAAATTTTCTAGTAAATTCAATTTGTTAGGATTACATCCACTTATTTGGCCAATTATTTCTTCGATCAATATAATTTGATGAATTTATTTCGATTTCTCACTATTCATAATACGATGTTGTACATCATGTGAAAATTGTTATTGACAACTTTTTCTTTACGATCCTATTTCTTTTCTCATGACACATAACTTATTAATATATCTCAATTTTCAACATATCAGGAACGTGAACTTATCATGAGATTTTACATTTTGTCATGTTTATATACTTTTCAAAAGTATATGCCTCCTAAATAAGATCATCTATACTAAGTGCTCTATTTTCGTTTGCAGATTTTTATATTATAATTGAATATCATCATGTTTCAGATGTATTATAAATTTATCAAATACAATGTTAACTACTTGTCTTCTACGACATTAATTCGAATTGTAGTATTTAAAGTTGGTGTGTGAGATATAGTTGATCTCTTTGGTCAGTAAATGCATCTAAATAAATTATTTTTCGAACTTTTGGTTCAAATTATCTTTTGCAAGGATTTCGATAATGTTATATTTTTACATTATTTCCACCTTTTAAATTCATTCCTCTAATGTTGAGAGAATTGTCCAGTCAAATTGACAATCGGCAAATTGCGTTGTTAAATATCACCCATTTGAGATAAGGGTTCAAACTACGTATTTCTTCTCAACATTATTTACTTCTCATCTTATTACAATGTTGTAGATTAATTGTACATATAATTGCACTATCAAAATAATTAGATAAAGAAATCAGGCTCTGACCATAAGCGAATTATAATAGGGAAAACTATGATATTGACATAATATTTAATAGTATAATAGAAATGGAAAGTATTTTGTTCTCAATTAAATTAATTGTAGGCAATTAACAAGTGATAGTGTTAAACCAATTATCAACATCCCAACAAACACTTATTAAAATGTTGAGATTTAGGGCACTAGCACTAACAAAATATACCGTCTTGATTTTGTAATTGAGTAAAGCTGCTGAGAAGGGTCAGACCCAGGGTAAAAAAATAGGGATTTAAATTAAGCTGAGGTGGTATCAATAATTTGCAGATTGGAGAGAAGCCTTAGTGGAGACCGATTTTTTTTTAAAATTCTTTATGTCCACAAACAAATTCATTTTCCCATTTATGTTAACAAACTGCAGACAAATTTCTCCATTCCAAATAATTAGAAACAAGCTTTCCGAAATAAATATTTTTCCTTTTTCTCAAAGACCGACGATTTTTTCGACCATCTTGGGTACGTGAGCCGCACTTTAGCCTCAGGTTCCCCGAGTGAATGTAGATTTTTTGGCCTTCGACGAATTTGAGAAAATCTGCTCCATTACCTTACCCGAAGAAGTGTGAACAAGAGTGAAGGTTGACTTTTGGGTTTTGAGGAACTAGATGTTATCATACTTTGTCCCAAATTTTGAAGCACCAAATTCTCTCAAAAGTGCCCCACCGCTCCCTGCCGAGGTGTTACTCCTTCTTCACTCGCGTTAATAGGTAAAAATTGATCCTCTTCACATTTTCGAGATATTAGTTCAAATTTTTTCTAGTTCATTTGAACCTTTTCACGTAAAAGATCTAAAAAAATATATAGAATCGAAAAGGAAAAAAGAAATTTTGGAGAATTGGAGGGGTGAAGTCAACTTAACTCAGCTCAATCAATTGTAAAATACTTGACCAGTGATTGGAAAGAAGTCTGAGTCTCATTCTTCTCCATTAGAGAGAGATAGAGAGGGGATTGAATTGAACTCTGGTTAAGGTAGGTGAGGAAATTATGGTTGCGCGATTACGGGTTGAGTGTTAGAGATTTGCTCAACTCGAATTAGAAATGAACTCTTGGTTAGAGGTTGGGTATTGAGACTTTTAGCATGTCATGGCTAACAATACCCGTAGAAAAAGCTGAAAAAAATGTAAATTAGCTCTTCCCCCCTGATAAAATCAGATTTTAAACAAATTCTAATAAAAAAGTTGCGAATCATATTTAATGAACTCTTCCTGTATGCTATACTGATTTGAAGTTACTTTAACTTATGCAGAAACCGATTTATCTAAATGTGCTATTCTTTATCTTATGCATGCTACTTGGATTTTGCATGTGTTACATCTAATTATTTATTTTAGTCGAGCACTATTTTTCATGGTGTATTCCTCTTGTAGAATGGGCAGAAGAAATTATGGAATCTGTCATAGTTGTAGAGCTAAGGGCCACTCCTTTGCGAATGCCCATGAAAACGCCGATGCCCACTATGCAAGTCAGGATTCAAGAGTGTTTTGTGGTGGAGGAAGAGATGGTCAACAAAGGACGATTATTTATTTGCTGTAGTGAAAATTGTGGATTTTGGGATTGGGTTGTGAAAGAAGGATCAAGCGGTCAATCTTCCAGCAGTAGCACTTCATCAATTAACCTGGCGACAAACAAAAGAGTTGAAGATATGTCACACATGTTCCAATCTCGAGTTTGCCTCAATGATGAAGAAGAAATACAAATTTCGATGATCGTGACAATCTACAAGGCAAAAGGTAGCATGTAATTAAATGATGAAAGGAAGGGGTCGACATGATTGGTAGAAACATAGTTTCAAAATCTTTTCATGTAGGGGATCACGGAAACAAAATATTTTATTTTGTCTTGTTGTATAACAATGTTTCTGTATATCACTTTAGTATCACTAGCCAGTGCTAATATCCCTCTTTGTTGCATTTGCATGCCCTTTACATTTTGTTCCATTTACTGACTATTATGTTTTTAGCTCCATTTACTGTGACTTCAAATGGCTTTGTAGATGAATGATGATGTATTGACAAATATGTTCAACCCATCACACTCTCATTCAACACAAAACTCAACAAATTCAAACAGACTCTAAATGAATTATTCCTAGAATAAGCAGAGCAGAAACGTAGTAAAGTAATGTGCATATGCTAAGATATAATCAATCACAAAGCATTCTCATCCATTAGTTGCGAAATCATTCTCCCAGCAACGCAAAACACAAAGATATATTTTTGTAATGCATTTAAACTAGTTTTAATAGCATTCATTGAATCATTATGATTATAAGAGAATACGATACACTGTAAGATATGTTTTAAACGTTAGCCATTCAATCACCTTCATTAATGGACTGTGTTCTATATGATAAATTTGATGTCATTTAAAGGAATCTGAAGAGGAAAAAGAACAAGAATTTCCATACTTCAACTACAAGCAATACACTGAATTAACTACAAAACAAGAAGCACATAGCTCTCTTAGCAACTTCGAATAAAAGCACTAACACCGATTACATGTATAATGGGATCCATCATTTAACCAACTACAAAACAAATGGGAACTTTTCAAATGAAACTTCAAGACTGCCTCCTTTAAGAATCGCTTTTAACTCTTCGCCAACTTACTCACACGCCTCTGCCACCGTAGTTAAAAAAGTTTTGATAGTAGTACGATAATGTTTGACCTACAGTAGAATACCATATGACATAGTTAATGATGCATTCATGAAAAGTGACGTTTAACGTCATATATCAATAAAATCATACCTTCGAGAATGTACGTAGCATTTCCCGTTGACGAAGGGATGAAATTTGCTGTTGCGATATTGAGAATTGCGTGGGCATTGGCATGGAACTTTGCGAATATGATATTGGGGTCGACATGGAATAATGTACAGGTGGCTCAAAGTTTGTCCCGCCATCAACCATAGTGCTCTTCATATTTCTTTGTCTCTTAGCCGTGCTTGTTGTCGACCCGGATTGCATGGTAGATTCGACATTAATCGATAATTTATAATTCTAAAGAAGTACAAATCTATATCATGAAAAAGAAAATTTTCTTTCTTCGATACCATCTCCAGTAGGCTCTTTCTTTGAAGTTTCTTTGGCGCTCCCTTCCGTCGTATCATTTTCGGATCCAATATGGATTTGCTAGCAGTTTTCGAAAAATCATCATAATCATTAAAGAGTCGAGGCATACTATTATGCGAAATGGAAATGCTTCCAGAACTCGATTTTGTGGCCATAAGCTCTTTACATTGACATTTTATCCAATCCATTATCGCACGTGACCGAATTTCATCATTTGCAGCAAGGTCTGCCAACTGCGCAAAACCTTTTGACATCTCTTTGTATCTCAGTTGTGCAATAGTACTAACTAATCCATCATAGTTTATTGATACCCTCGTGTAAGCTCTATGAACATCTCTTATCTATCTTCATAGTATATACTTATTCAGAATATGTGTGACGTCATTCCAAATCAGCACTGCGATATCATGACTGCAAATTATTTCCCAAAACTCAAACAAATGGCAGTTGCAAACAATCTCACATTTATGTTGCGCAAATGAAACTTGGAACATTTTTCTTTGACGACTATCATCATACATAATATTCTTTCGTACATCGAACGTCAAACAAATAGATTCTACAGATGTAGACATGACATCGTAATAAAACTTTCCAGTGAACTCTTCCTGAACTTCCCTGAATTTAGCAATGGTGTACACTATTCGATACTGTTGCTCCATTTCAAATTGTGTTGCACACGTTACCATTTGCGATAATGATTTGAAATCAGCTTAGAACTCCTTCTTAACCTTATTTCTCAAGGCATGTTAGTACTGTTCGACAAATTACTTCAACGAAGTCTTCGAATGTACATAACCATCGAAGAAAGCATTCATACTCTCAGTTCTCTACGTGGTTGAATCCTTATCCATGTGGTATCCAAACTTTTCTGGTAGTTTCTTCAAAATATGCCACAAACACCATCTATGCTTCGTATTTGGAAAAACAATCTTAATCGCACTTTGCATGGCTTTATCTTGATCCGTAATTATTCCACGTGGAGCTTCACCATGCATGCACTGAAACCATGTCTTAAACAACCGCACAAAAGTATCCGTGTCTTCACTCGATACCAAATCACAGCCAAACAGTGTTGATTGTCCATTATGATTGACACCAACAAATGGGGCGAAAGGCATGTCATACTTATTTGTGAGATACGTTGTATCAAGTATAACTACATCGCCAAACTCCTTGTATGCCTGCCTACAACGGTAATCTGCCCAAAATGTATTTCTAAGACACGACTCGTCGTCTAAATCCATACTGAAGTAAAACCATGGGCTTTATGCTTGCATTTGTGAAAAATATGCATGTATTGCTGTTGCATCTCATTATCCAAGTCGTAGTCTCCTTATTTGTTCTATATAGTTCCTGCAATCCTTTTCAATACAAGCCATGTTCTCGTATCCACCTGCTTCTACCACTACAGAGTTGTAACTTTTATGCAACGAAATTTCGATCAAATCATTCACTTCAATCTTCTGTTTCACATATCTCAAGATCCTATCGTCCCCTTTTTTTAAATTCCTTTTCTTTACTGAAAAACCAACTGCATAAGCATATTTGGAGTAGAACTCATACATATCTTTTTCATTTTTAAATAGCATACCCACCTTAGGCACATTTACACCATTTTCCCCGATTTTTCACATTCTACTACATTCACAGAGTTTGTCACATTCTCATTATCAGATTCCACCAACACATCATCGTGCTTGTTCTATACGTCTTCCATACTCTACAAAGGCATTTCGATAAATCAGTTTCAACATAAGTTAAACTGACTTCACATCTGGAAGAGGCTTTCAATTATTTACATTTGTCGAGCAAGACGTGGAATATGAACATACAAATAATCACAACATACAAGATCTTCATCAACATGTCCTTAAGATGAAAATAAATTCAAAGAAATTTATCGAATTTGGGGACATTTTCAATCACATAAAAATTAAAATACCTTTCAATATAGAGAAACACTACCATTTAAGCTACCTTCCAGTAGACAGGAACACAATACCATTTCATAACAGTTGGATTTGGCATGCCACTGCTCAGTTGAACTGGAAAAAAATGAACTAAAATCTCAAAAATGTGAAGATGATCAATTTTTAACATCTCGGCAGGGAGAGATGGGGGTACTTTCAAGAGAATTTGGGGCTTCAAGATTTGGGGCAAAGTATGATAACATCTAGATCCTCAAAACCCTCAAAAATCAACCTCCACTCTTGTTCACACTTCTTCGGGTAAGGTAATGGACCAGATTTTCTCAAATTCGTCGAAGGCCAAAAAACTCGTACCCAAGATGGTCAAAAAAACTCATCGGTCTTTGAGAGAGAGGAGAAATGATTTATTTCGGAAAGCTTGTTTCTAATTATTTTGAATGGAAAAATTTGTCTGCGGTCTTTTAACATAAAGGGGAAAATGAATTTGTTTGTGGACATAAAGGATTTTAAAAAATCGGTCTGGTCCACTAAGGCTCCTCCAATTTGCAAATTATTGATGCTACCTCAGCTTAATTTAAGTTCCTATTTTTTACCCTAGGTCTGACCCTGTCTCAGTAGCTTTACTCTTTTATAATTTCGCAAATTTCAAATTGTGACTATACAATTATTTAATATGTATATTAAATCTATTATATATAAATAATATCTAAATGATCAACATGTAGGATGATGACGCCCTATCCATTACCCTGATTAATTTTCAAAAACATAAGAAATTCAATTCCTATTTTAGCTAGTGATGATCAATTTTTGATTAAGAGAACAAAGAATATATTGGATTGAAGAATCTTATGACTCTTCATTGAATGATACATTTGAATTTTTAATTTTGCAATATTATTGATACAGTGATGGTCCAACTGAATATGCCAAACAAGAAAATGGTCACTAGAGTTTAGTATTGTGTACCATTGAGAAATACTATTAAAAACTTTTCACGTTTCCCTTTTATTTAGTGAAGAACAAATTATTAGCAATAGTAACTTTGTCCCTTCATATCACACAATAGTGACACTTGGAGTCTCAAAACAATATTCTTTAGAAGCAATTTAATTAAAATTGCAACTCTCTAAGATCAATATAATATTTACATTGAAACATCTAAATTGTGATTCTTAAAAAATAACCACATAATATTATTGAAGAATTTTAATAAATATAAAATTCTTCTTCTTTTAGAGCGACACAATATTCTTTAAGAAGATTGATTTATATTAATTGATTCAAACAATTTTGTAAAATTCCTTTGGAATATTCAAATCTTTGAATCGTACTTCGTTCCAAAATAACAATAATATAATGCTTTTCAGGTGTAACATTTTATTTGAATCTCACCTCTTTCATCTATGCATAGTGGGGGGAAGCTGGAAGTGACCTTGGGTGCATACTCTTCTTAACATCTTATCATAGCTAGGTTTGTCACTGTTTTTTCTGAAAAAAATAACATTTTAATGAAAGAATGAATATGTAAGGCTGTCCGTGGGTCGGTTCGATTCGATTTTGCTTGGTTCAAAAATTTTCGAGTATTTAATAAATGGATCCGTCGGGTCCAAATATAATTATGGAACCGTTCGGGTTTGGTTCCGTTCAGTTCGGTTCGGTTCGGTTCAGTTCCTTTCGATTCCATACCATAATTAAATTTTTTAACATTTACAGCAACACTACATAAATATAACTAATGACATTTCATTCGTTACAAATTAACGTAGCTCAATTCAAAAATATATAAATAACTAGCTGTCGAATAACATTAATTAAATGCATACAAATACCAAAAAGTAGATATTAATATTAAAATGTCGGTGATCCATATTAAAAAATTGAGGTTCAAGACTTAAAATTATGAAATGATCTGATTTAATTAATTAATTTGTCAATTTATTTAGAAAAAAATAAAATAATTTAACTAATTCAATAAATAAAATAAAAAAATTATTTAGTTTCGGTTCTTCGGTCTTGGTCTAGATCCGAGACTCGACCTATACCCATCGGTTCTCGATTCGGGTACCTGTTCGAGTATTTAACTTGTGAAGAATCGCTCGATTCGGTTTGGTTCGGTCCGATTCGATTTGGGACTTTTAGACACCCCTATGAATATGACTTGCATGCAAGGAAATTAATTTAATTGATGTGGTTTCATAAAATACAATACAATTCTATTAATGATCTTATTATTTATTGGTCTAGATAGATCAATACGATAATACACTACATCATATAATCATCGACCACCAGATAGCAAGGAGTCAGCAACGGAGGAAGAGTACGAAAATGCCTTACTTACTGAAGATGGATGTGACATAATAAATTCATCAAAGCCTTCACCATGTGCAAATGTTATGCCAGCTCCAGAAAGACGGAGTGATGACAACTCTGGCAATGCAACAGCGCTCTCTAAGCACAGTAGAATTTGCCGCATATTCGGCCTAGCAACAGCATCATAATGAGAGCATATTAACCCAAGTTTTAATACCAGTTCCACCTCTTCTTTCACATATTCATTACCCAATTTTGAGTCAACGGCCTGTAAAATTTCACCTCTAGTCCAGTGGGAGAAAACCCAGTCCACTAAAACTATGTCTTCTGTGGGTGCTCGTTGCTCTATAGGCCTTCTACCGCAAGCAACCTCAAGTAGAAAGGCTCCAAAGGCATATACATCAGTGCTTGTTGTGGCCCTGCCAGTTCTTGAATGCTCTGGGGCAAGGTACCCTAGAGTACCAACCACATGCGTAGTTTGAGGGTCAGTTCCATGATCATACAGTCTTGCAAGGCCAAAGTCCCCTAATCTTCCATTTATTTCACCATCAAGCAAGACGTTACTAGCCTTTACATCTCTGTGAACCACTACTTGCTCCCATTCTTCATGTAGGTATAGAAGTCCAGATGCCACACCTTTGATAACCCGAAATCTTTGGTCCCAACTAAGAGTGAATTTTGGTTGGTCGTAGAGAAACTTGTCTAGACTTCCATTCGGCATGTATTCATATACCAATAACAACTCACCTTTACGCCGGCAGTAACCCAAAAGTGGTACTAAATTCCGGTGGCGTAGCCGACCAAGGCTGGCAATTTCTGCCACAAATTCTCTCATTCCTTGTCTTGATTCATGCGACACTCTCTTGACAGCAACTTGAACTTTAGAGGAAGGCAAGACACCTCTGAACACCCTACCAAATCCCCCAGTTCCTAGGAGCTCCTTCTCTCTAAACCCTTTGGTGGCTGCGTATAAATCTTTGTACTTGAATCGGTGAGGTCCATATTCAAGTTCCCAGTCTTCTAGCTCTTCCGCATACTTTTTCTTCCTTCTCATGTAATAAGCCATGCCTGATATGGCTGTCAACAACAAAACCAACGAAATAGTAGGCAAGCCAATTGTCAAAAATTTAGATTTCCCCTTAGGTCCAATTCGAGGTACCTTGGGAAGGCGAGATGGATCGAGCCCTTGAGATATGCCATTCACCTTGAAGCTCCAGCCCAAAACATAATGGGATGTTGGTATTGAACCAGTAGTTGATGAAAATCCGACGTACATGGTTTGTTTAAGTATAGGTGAAAGATCGCATAACAGGGAGAGAAAAGTATTTGGTTTATTCTCTCTAAGTGGAGCTAGTGTGACACTGATTTTCTTGGCTAGATCATCGTATTCAACCCAAACTTGCATTGGCTTGCCACTATAAAGAGTCAAGTTGTGAAGCACGCCATTGCCATTAGCATAATATCCTGCTGGTTTTGATTTATTAGATATCATACCATTTATATCAATACCAACATGATTGGGATTGATATCACGAAACTCATTATTCTGGATTGTATCCAGCTCCACCGCAAAAACATGATTACTGGAATTGCCATTATCTTTTTCATTGAAGAGGCCAAGGAACTGGGATCCACGAGCTCCTGGAAGGCCTCTTGTCGGTGCAATCACGAAAGCTATCCCATGTCCACTTAACACCGGATTTTCAGACTCTATTGCAAAGACGAAAGAAGTGGAGAAAGAAAAGGCCGAGCCATTTGAGTTCTTGAAGTTGATGGGACTAGGATAGAAGGCTTGACCGACTTCTTGTACTGTGCCATTTGTTAGCTTTAAGAGGCCACTAGAGGTTATCCCGGCTATGCCGTTGAGACTCAGGTTTTCCAACTGGAACCCATTGAAATTGAACCCGACAACTTCCATTGTTGCTTGGCCAACTAGAAAATACAGCACTAATAAAGCAATCTTGAAAGACATGGCTTTGGCTTGACACAAGACTAGGCCAGAAGTATATATTAACAGTGTAACGCTACAATTGCTTCATTTCTAATCCACGCCAAGGACAAGTCTGGAGAATTTAGCATTACCTCGATGGGTCAAGAAAGTGGACCCTTTTAGATGGGCGAAAGTCTATCGTGGGCTATTTAGTCAAGGGAAATTTTGGGTGAGAAAATTATGCATAGCTCTACATTTAAATTTCTATAATGAAAAATCAGGTATTATCAAAACAAAATAATTTTAAGAATCCAAATTTTCTAATTGTTATATATTAATTGCTATCTTTTAGGATACAAATTTTTTTAATTTTTATATTTTAATTACTATCTTATAGATCCTAGATACCGTTATTATCTCAAATGAACCCTAACTTCAAGCCATTCAGAATTGCACAAATCAAAAAATCCCATCCACAAATCAATATCTAATCCAAGAAGATATAAGGCTAAAATATCTAACTACTCAATCGTCAAAATTTCGTAAGCCATATTTTCAAAATACAGGACAATTCCAACTATTTATCAAAATAGAAATCACGTATGTCACACTCGAAAGCTTTGCAGCCCCAATAAACCAACCTAAAGTCATAATACTCAACATCTTTCAAAAATGGATGCGCGTGAGATTTTTCTCCTGTCATTGCTCAATTATATTTACAATTTTGGGTCCCAATAAACGAACCTAAAGGCATATCCATTAACATAGTCATAATTATTTGGTATCGACCTGGAATTGTAAAAAATCAAGTTTTGTTTCAATTACTGGATGAAATGATAAATTCTTGATAATCTTTATCACTTCTCCGGATTCGAACTAGCATTTACTAAACAATCAAATATATCTTTAAGTCAAATAATCGTTTATGACTTCTTTTCCTTGAACACTGATAGGAATGTAAAATACATATTTTTTTTCCTCCTTATTTTGTGCCCTTATATGATTATTTTGTGTCAAAATGTACTTATTAATCTCATATTTTGGTTTAGATGGCAATTTCATGGAGATAGCGTAATTTGGGAGAAATATGTGAAAATTGACCAAAGTGAAAGGAAATGAAAGTTCAAGGATTAACGTACAAATACACAAAAGTTGTGTCGAACCAAATGATGAAGATCTAAGAGTACTAGGAGTTAATTGGTTGAAAAAAAAGACGTCAAATGGACGAAATATCATCAAAGTATGATCACACATCAATTTCCAATCAAAAAAATTTCAATCTCATATTGAGACCCATTCTTGAAGTGAAAGACGATCAAATTGGAAGAAAATATTTGAAGTAAAGTTGTAGCCCTTTGAGTTAGTTTTTCAACGCATCTTGAATCGTCTCAATCGGATATCAGTAGTGAAAGATATGACCAAAATACTGAAAGTTGTTTGGTGGAAGTTATTTAAAACCATGCGGCAGCAAAAGGCGTTTCAGCGAACTTCAGGGTCCATTTTCAATGTTCTATACGACCGCATGATTTACTACCATACGACCGCATAGTTCATTCCTGACATAATTTTTTTGGTTTCCTAATTTCAATCAAACACTTATGGAAACAAATATCTCTACACTTTATAAACCCTAGAAGACGTCCTGAACGGAAGAGAACACCTACTAACTATTTTTCTCTCTTTTGTTCTTAGATTTTTCATTTGTAACTAATTCTTTGTGCTTGATCAAAGGATGTCAAAGCCTTAAAAATATTATAACTGTGAGGTCCATCTAGTTTCATCTATATTTTTAGTATTGAATGTTCTTCTGCACATAATTATATGGTTGCCGTGCTTGATTACTAAAAATGCCTATTAGTGTCTCATGTATTAAAATCTATAGTTAAGTTAAATTTTAAATCCATAATTATTTGATTCATTTAACTCGTGAACCACTAGGATTTGATGATTTTCTACGATAGATGTTATTAAATCTTAAGAAGAATGATTAAATAGATTGAATGCAATCGAAAGTGTTTGTGTTATTTAGTTCATCAATTTCTCTATTGTGTAAAATTGTTGTTAAATTGAATTTTGAGCACTGGTCTAGGGTTAATTAGAACGCTGATTTCTAACTAAAATTAAGAGAAATATGAATTAATTCTAATGGTGAATATTAAAAATGTAGATTGATTATTCTTTGTGGATCGATGATTGGTTATAAATCTCCAATGATGGAAGTTGACTTAGATCAAGGTTTATTTTATTGATTTAATACAACTGGTTAAGTTACATTGCTATTGGTCATAAGATTGATTTCATTACAAACAAAACCCCTCAATCATTGTATGGAGCATAAAATATTGAATTGCAAACTCTTCATGGGATCGATCATCATTTCCACTACTACATTAGTTTAGAGGTTAAGGTGTTACTTTTGGGTGCCTGTGACAGCACACACCAAACACTTTTGAGAACTTTATATTTCTAGTAAACTCGAGATTGAATATATGAATCCTGAAAAAGTACTTAAAATGGTGTTTATATTAAGTAGAATTTCCAAAAATCGATCAACTAGGCATTGAGTGATGTTTCCTTGTTTTCTTGAAACTGGTTTAAATATAATTGGAATCTTCCCATTTAGGTTCCACCAGGCAATATCACGAGCAGCAACCAAATAAGCCCCCCAAAAGCTACTTATAATCTTAGTCAAACATGTAAAATTGATGACCAGAGTAAAAGTTTTTCACCTGTTCATACACACTATCCCAGTAGGGGAAACTCCCTGAAATGGGGCACTTCAAAGTTGTAGCAGCAAAGCTTCCAGTAAGAATATGTGCAAGTTTCTGTTTTCTTCTTTTTGATAAACTACTACCATTTTTTCTAGTTATTTTTCCTGATTTCAGCATCTCCACACTAGATCTGTAAAATATTCACATAGGTTATACTCCTTTTCCCTCCCATATATCCCAGAGTTCAGCAAACTATTTTGTTAGGTTTTAGAATTTTTATAATTGGCTATTCGGTGAACAAAATGACTTAAATTGATATATTGTAAAAGTTCAAGGACTAATGTGCAAATAGTTGAAAAGTTAGGTGTTTAGGTTTAGAGTTTTGAGAATGGGAAAAAAAGGAAAACAGCGTGGATTTTCGTTAGACTGTAGTCAAGGGTTGGCTCGACTCTCGAGCTACAAAACTAGAAACATCGTCGGTAAACTGTCGTTCACCTTCGCTCGAGCGACAGGCCGTCACTCAATTTTGTTTCACGATTTAAAGGTTTTTTACCCGACCCATTAGTTTTCTAACCTACCTATAAATACCAAAACTCACATGTACGAATTTTCTAAGGTTAAACATTGAGAGAAACAGATCAAAGAGTGATTCCTCCATATTATATCCTTCAACCTTCATCTGTGTGAGGTTGTTTGGTGAGAAAAACATCGATTTCATTATCCAAATACTGTACCCTTACTTCCTATATATCTGGTCAGAGTTCCAAAGATCTAAGGGGGTTGACAGGAGTTCCTGTCTGTGAAGAACGGGTTGTTCTTCGTGATTCACGAGAGATAAACGAATTCACAAGGTTAAGAGTGCTGCAGGGTAGCAGATTCTACAGAGAGTTTTGGCAACTGCAGCTAAGGATTGGTACAAGGGAGCACGGGATCTGCGGAGAGCTGTAAGAAATGCAGTCGGGAGATCAGATAGTACGGATCGTCTAGTTTGGTAGACTGTAAGTTGTTAAATTCGTTTATAGTGGATTAACTGAAAAAGTGCCCAGAGTTTTTTTCAGATAGGTTTCTCCATAATCATAGTGTTGTTCTTTACTGCTTTATTTATTATTTGTATGATCTACGATATTTAAACATAGGTAAAATAACTTGAATAATTATCCATCTAGAGATAATTAATTGGTGACTTGTTGCCTATTAATTAATTATTTTAATTCAGCATAAAATACCTATTTACCCCTATCTAGGTATTGTTAGGATCAAACTATACATTTTTCATATTCTACTTTTGTTTCGCTTTTTTCTTCCAAACTTGTGTAAAGTTGTCAACAAACTATCAGTTGGAAGAACTCTATACAACTGTTGAACGTGTAAAACATAACCAGGCTTCTTCTGCAAAATAAACCTGGTAATAGGTATAATTTAGGTTGGGTTAAAGTCCCCTCCGAGATTTCAGGGTAGTAACCAGTTCACACTTTGGTTAAACACATCATCAAGCTAATAAAACATGAAGGGTGTAGAAAAGCTTGTTCCACCTAAACAACAACAAACTCAACCTTATTCTCATAAATTTCAAGTCACCAACACAAATATGGGATTATTTGAGTTGACTAAAAGCCCGCCTAGAGTTAATTTGGAGAAATTAATTCTAATACTGTTTGTTAGGTTTTTAGTAATGGTGATTCTGTAGACAAAAGGACTTGTTTGTAACATATTGTAAAATTTAATGACCTAGGGTACAATTTGTATAAGTTGGGTTATGAGGTATAGGGTTCGAGCATAAAAATAGTAGAAACACGGCGTCGTCGCATTTTCGCTATTCTTTCTCTTGGACACTGCTTGAGCGACAAAACAGAATTCTCGTCGCTTGCCTGTTGCCTGAGTCTCGCTCGAGCGAGAGGTTATCGCTCGACTGTCGCTAGCTCTTCGCTCGAGCGACAGATCGATCCGAAAAACTCTAATTTTCTTTTTTAAACAGATTTTTACGAGTCGTTCAATCCAATTATTCTCTCCTATAAATATCCAAGACATTAGACAAAATTTCAAAGTGATTGATTATTATTTATTTGCCTCATATCATTTTTTAAAAAAATCCAAGAACACATTCCTCCTTTAAGTTTAATTATTTTGATTTTTAAGATCATTCGACCACACTTTGAGAAAACATCAAATTCAAAATACCTACTTCCTAAACATTCTTAGGAAGGTACTTTCTCAATTGAATTTCAGAGGTTGCTGGAAGTTGAGATAGGTTGGACTACAAGCACAGGAAGAAGAATGAGAATAAGTGATTCTTAGATATCCACTTGGAAGAGACGTGTGTAGAAGATTGTGAGTCTGAAATTCACGGTGGATCTTGGAAACTACAAGAGATAGATCGGGAGATCTAGCATGTTGGCAAGATAGTATCTACGGTAGGAGATCATGAGTTTGGAACGAGCAGTAGATCTTGAAGTTGCAAGGTTCGCAACAGCTAGTGGAACTAGTTTGAAATTGAAATGTAACATAATTTTTAATATGTCAATGGCCAATCAATTTAAATGTGGTTTGAATAGTTTGAGAATTAGAGTACTAGAATTTGTGATTTATTAAATACAATCATTGTACATTAAGAATAGAGAGAGAGTTTAAATATCTAAATTTAGAGAGTCAAACATGAGTTATTTTAAAAAGTTAAAATAGAAAATCTCTTTAAAATTATTTCTAAGCATTAGCTTTTTAAAATAAAGAGTATTTTATATTTAGAAAATCTCTTAGAGATACTCTTAAAATTGTGTACTTTTAGAGATTGATGTCATTTTTACATTCGGTGGGCAATTTATTATGCAATGTGTTCTTTCTCTGTAGTTTCTTATTTACGATTCAGTGTGTTCACACAAAAGTTTCATTTCCACGATTTCACCTTGTTTTCTGGCATATGGTCTGGGTTTCCTTGTTCAAAGAATGAGATGTATAGGGTTTGTAACTTTGTACAGATCTATTTTTGCGTTTTTGGACATTTCATTTGGTTAAGATT
>CAIGRS010316391.1:0-19434 GCA_903798395.1 Fraxinus floribunda | reverse complement strand
GACTTGCGGGACTATTGTTACGGGCATGTGACAGACCCGCCACCTCACCTGCCACGTGTCAGCAGGGGTTGTCCGCACCACGCCATGTGTCAACCGAGGCGATTACGCATGGGACGAGCTGATCGCATAAGCCGAAGCAATTACACTGAGGACGAACTGAACCGATGCTAGCACAGGAACCGAACTTATTTGTGATACATCGAGGATGCAAAAGCCCGTACTTCGCTTCTATAACTCCACTCCTACCTCGTCTCGCCTCGCCCCAACGAAGATCTCTTACACAAAGATCTTCCCAAAGTCAAATCCCTGACCGATGGAACATGTGGTAGGACCCAAACGGTTAATTCAGTTGCTCTTATCAGAAACATTAAATACCATCCAACCTATGGAAAGATAGATTGACACATTGTATAGGACGAGCCTTAAGGATCTGATAACACGTGTTTCCTCATCCGACGACTCTCCTCTTCTCATCCTTGGTATAAATACACCCTACTTGTGCCTGAAAAATGATGGGAACCCCACTCTCTCTCCAACCAACATAGCAAACTTGAGTAACATTTCTCTCCCCCATATATTAGCATCTTTATCATTATACATTTCTATCAACCATTTTCCCGACGAGTGTTCTACAATCGGTGAACTATTTTTCGGTTGAACATAAATTGACTTGACCGTCGGAGTGCTCGCGGTCTCTCCTAACCCCTCCGGGAAAGACCACAAGTAACTGACGTCGTGCTACGTGTGCATGGAAGAGTTGACTTGAAAAATTTTCTGTTGGCCGCGTCGGAGCCATTTTTCGAGATCAAAAATACTCATTACCATGTCCTCAAGTGTTTTGTTTCATCTCTCAACAACACCATTCATGCTATACCCTGACATGGTGAATTGTGGGACGATTCCATATTCTTCTAGAAATTTAGCAAAAGGCCCTAAATGTTATTATCCCGATCTTTCATATCTCTCATATTATTCACCACCACGATCAAGTCTGTCGTGCTTTATTCTTTTGTTGAGTTGATTTTCAACCTCATCTTTGTGAGCTTTGAACATGTCTAATGATTGGGATTTTTCATGAATGAATTATAAGTAGCCATAACGAGAAAAATCATCTATGAATGTAATAAATAAATGTTAAACCATTCTAAGAAGCCAAAGGGACCATAATATTCATATGTAATAGTTCTAAGACGTTCGAAGTCTTATGGTACATAATCTCCTTATATTTTTTTTTTTCTCTTAATGCAATTAACACAAAAAAGTTAAGTCTGAAAAAATCAAGGGGAACAAGAATCCCTTCTTAATAAGCTTTCAACTCTGTTTTGAGAGATGTGACCTAATCGTTTATGCCATAATGAAGTGGAATTCTCATTAGTTAATTTACATTTAATACCACGTGAATTCACATTCAATGTTTCATTATACGAGGTAACTGAATTAAGCAAATATATGTAATCATAACTAGATAAAGAACCAGTACCCACGACATTTAAAATAAGGAAAAAGACTAAACTAACTATTTTCAAATGAACAAGAGTAACTGAATTTGTCCAAAATAGAAATAGAAACCAAAATCCATCTAAAAGATGATACTAAAAATATCTTTTTCAAATTCAAATAATTAGCAGTCTTTAATAATAACCTAAAAGTTCTATAGCTTGAACTTTAATTGATTTGCCATTGCCTATATAGACGAATATTTCAATATCAATCGGCTTTCGGTTGTTTAGGTAAAACTGCATAGACACACTTATATGAGTAGCGGCATCGAAATTTATCCATTTAAGTGTTCTAGGTGATGAAACTAAAGCCTTGTTTGAGAGTCATTAATTTCTTGTAATGTATTATAGAATAGTAAATTGATGGAAAATGTGTGGTTAAAAAGAAAAAAAACTTTATTGGTTTGTGTAGAATATTTTATTGTGTGGAGGTGTGATAGAGAATGGTACTATAACAAACAATTTAAAATTTTAAAGGATGACAAACATGGGCTAAATTAACCTCAAAAAAAACTAAAGTGAGAAGTGTACTTTCTTTACACGCCAACATGGTATTTGGTACAGTCCATTTTCATTTGTCTCGAATTTCCACAAAAGTAACAGTCAATGATTCATCCTTTTCAGGCTTCTATTGTTTTTTTTTTCAATTGGACCAGATGCAGCTTACTTATCCTTCTTTATTTTATTGAACTTGTCCTTGAAGATACTTGCCAAGTAGTATTTTCAGTCATTTCTTACTTCAACATTTCTTCTTCTTGCATACAATAAGAAATGAACTCATTAAAATACCACTTCTCCTATTTGATAATTATAACTAACCTAAATTGGTTGAATTGTGTAGGAAAAGAAATCAAATCCAGATGCAAGAGCTAATCCTCGGATAGCACCGGCTTTAATGTCTTTAGTTTTGAAGTAAGATGAGACATCTCTATGATATATTCCCTTCTTTTAACCTTGTACTATAGTGAAACTAAGTTTGCCAGAAGTGTACTAGTTTTAGCCATATAATTTTTCACAGAACGTTTTTCAAGCAATTCCTTGGCATTAGTTATCCTATTGAAGATAGCGCCCTTGAATGTTTCTGAAATTTCACGTTTCATGATCATAAAACTTATGCAGCTTGAACGATCCCACTTATCAAAGTCCCTTTTTTAATCAGCTAAACTTTTATCCTTAAGTATAGCGGATTGTTCAGTCTTTAAATCAAGGTATAGATCCATGCAGTCAAGAATGATATAAACGTTGTATTTCCGATCCTTAAAGTTGGTTCCATTAAGCACAGGAATAGTTGATGTTGGCAAATATTGTAGAAGCAGATGAATTAGCTTGATAGAGAACAAAAACCAAAAATACATTTTCACGTGAGAATTCGTATAAACAATTAATATATTCAAATAATGGAGGGCGCCATCGCTAGAGATCGAACACAATATTGATATTTAGTTTTTGGATATGAATATCAACTTGTAAGTGGTAATCAAATATTGACAATAAACTTTGTCAAACTACCAATCTTTTGGACTCACTTATTGTTCACATAATAAATAAATAAAAACTTTATAATTGTCACACATTTGTTATCTCAGGTATGCGTGTAATTCGGTCAAATATTAACATTCAATATCCACATGAATTACGTACATACAACCATTTTAATATTTCAAATAAATCAATTTACAAAAAAGAGTTTACTTTGTAACATGTTACTTCAACTAATCTATTTTAGAATATTAGAAATCCAAAAGAAACTTTTAGTACCAAAATTTGAATTTAATTGCCATTCATTTTTTATTATTTTATTTTTCTTTTTCGTTTTAGTATTGTGTGTGTGATAAGAACTCAGCGTTGCAGTGGCCAAAAACTAGCTGCTGCGTCTCGAGAAATGCCTTAGCAGCATCTAGGCGCTGTAATGCCCAAATGCGGCACTGCAACACTGCGTCGATCCTATAGTTCCAAAGAAATTTCCAAAAATTCAAAAAAATATGAAATTTAGGGCAAAAACTCACATCCCAAAATTGTGAAATTCAAAATATGAATTTTAACCCAAAAGTTCTTTCTTGATTCTCAACGGTTTAATATGGAGTAAGCTTTGATACCACTTTTTAGATTTAAAACTTTGAACCTCAAGAACTTTAAAACATTCTTTACTTTATGGCCAAGGCCCTCCATTCAAATTACCAAGAGAATTAATAAGTGTGAAACATACCTTGAACCATTGAAAAATGAGTTTAATTACTAGATCTCAATTCTGGATTTTGAATTGTGTGTTCTTGTTTAGAAGATTTGTGGGTTCTTGATCTTCCTCCTTGATACATTTTCTCTTGATACTCTTGTGTTGATGGGATGACACAAAGAATAAGAAGTCATGTACGAATTGGATATCATTACTCTATATAAATATTTCCATATGTTTTTGGCCCATCGTGAAATACAACCCAAAAGAATTTGATCTCTATATATATTTAGGCAAATATCATATTAGTTGTTCAAAACCTAATAACTTTAATTTTTATTAGATCACTTTAAATATGTTTAACCTTAAAATAGCTTTTAATACACAATTAATTATATATATAGGCCCATATGACAAATTAAAATCCAACACCTTAACATTGGTGGGATTTGGCTAAGTCTTACCTCTATGACCTAAGATACATAGACATGACGAGATGTTGATATGCTAAATGACTTATTTCTTTCTAAAGTATGGCACTATAAGTTAGAACATGTTGAATAATATATTTCTGTTTCTTTCTATAACAATTATTTCAAAAATTAAACAAAGTCCAATATGGTCATACAGTCCTGATTAAGATTCTCTTACGACATCAGCAGAAATTTTTTTATCCTACCCACTGGGGATAGGAGATCATTTCTATATGGTCATAATGATAAGAGAGAGAAATTATTATCGGTAGGGTATGGATGAATTGGATTATCTAACAGGATAAAAAAGAGGAGTCCATTTTTCTATTCCCTTTTACCGTACTTCCAAATAGATCTTTTAAAGGTTGCATTGGCAACAAATCAAGTCAAGTCTACTTGCGAGCCCAAGCTTGGGCCTCAATATTGGCTCATCAAAAAAGAAGCTCAAGCTTTTTGGGCTCAAGTCGAGCACGATCTTGGCTCGTCCCCAAAAAAAAGGGCTTGGCATGGACTTTTGCTCAAGCCCCTGTCATGCCGAGCCAACTCATGGGCTTTTTAGTTTTTTTTTATTTGAATATACGAAAAATTGATTGTTAATTTACAAACTACAGCATTAATCTAAAAGCTACAAAACTAATTATGCAAGTTGTAGAATTTTACAAACCAAGTGATCATTAAAAATGTCACACGAGCCCACATATAGGTCAAACCGTACTTGGGTTCGTGTGGCTCGCGGGCTGGCCACTGTGGCCAAACCTCATTTTTTAGGCTTGGCTAGAGTCTTGGCTTGTACAAAAGAGCTCTGAGCCAACTAGACTCGAGCCAACGAGCTCGTTTGCCACCAATGGCACGGTGTAAATGATATCAAAATCCTAATAAATAATAATTGTATTATACAAAGTAGGTTGGTTTGATCAATTGATATTGTAGAAATTTTGTGCAGGTAGAATCAAGCCACCAGGCCTAAGAGTAATGATCGTAGATAAAGTTATATATCACAATGATAAGCGTCCAAAAAAATAAAAGGATTTCAATTAAAACTAAGAAAAAATTTAAAGACTTAAATTAGCAAAGAAAAAGCCTTAGTTATTAGAAGAGTAATATTATTTAACATCACCGATGCTTAAAACTAATTTACATGGTTGTAGGGTAATACGTCACTTTTTCTAATAGAGTTATAATACATTTTTATGTTTGGGACAATGTGGCGTGATCTCGCCGTCACATGGGCTGATGGTAAGCACTTATGAGACCGAATACCACGATTCTAGATAGAAATGACTATATTTTAGTTTATATTCTAAAAATATCTTTTTTCTTCTTGGTCAATTTTTTCCATCATCGTAGATGTCGAATTAGAAGACGCTCATAACATTCTAACTTAAAAACCCTTATTTCGTTGGTACGACACCTATATTACACCTTCAAAATATCATGAAAATGAATTTTCTCTACTTCAATCTTTACTTTATGCCACGCTAACTCCACTATTGTCAGAATGAGTGGAGCAATGGGGAAAGATGTATATTTGATCTCTTGCTTTTTGAAAAGGCCGCTTAGGTAATAAATCTTTATTTCTTTTCCTTTCCTTTCTCATCATTCTTATGTGCCAAGAAAATTAAAACTGAATCATCTGAAAGTTTATATGTACAAAATATCAAAGGCTCCCCCCCATCCCTTGGTGACATCAAAACATCTCAGGTCAACTTTGAATCCTTAGCGATATAAAATTATCGTACTGCAGTTGGTAAATGTTAACGAATGGAAAAATAAAATCAAGAAGACCTTCAATCCACATTAAGTACGGTTTGTCGACTAAAAATGTTAACGGTAGAAATACTAGAAATATAAGGGCATGATGCCACACTTTATTATGAACTACAGCAAAAAAAAAAAAATCTCCAAGTTTCTCCCAAAGCAATGTCCCATAAAGTATCAGCTCACAAAAAATAGAGCTATAAGCCTATAACCACATAAATCAAACTGTATGTGGACAGAAAAGAAAAAGAAAGAATCAAATCAACACAAAAGGACCACTATTTACACGAATGCAACAAAAGTTCTTGACAAACTTTACCTCACATCAACAAATTGATCTCGTCTAACTTCCCGGATTAAACGAGACGAGCTCGTTTCACAGAACTTGTGCAGGATCTTTATCAGCAAATGTGCTTTTTTGCTAGCGTGAGACGTCCCTTCAGTCAAAAGAGCGTAAATGGTAGACATGAGATTCTCGTCTTTTGCCAGAAAAGACACAACATCGACTCCACAATTGATGCATAGAGAATATAGAACCGAAACACAATACTCTTTCCCGGCTGGTGATGTTATCGACTGCAGCAATTTCATGATCGTGAGTAATCCCGAGGTCTGCATAATCGCAATGGATCCATCTATACTTTCTGCCAGCGTAGCAAGAACTGCTAATGTATCTGTTCTGAGTTCGGCTTTGTCAGATGAAGAAACTAATGATTCTAACAATAATGGTACTGTCCCGGCTTCTAGCGCGCTCTGATGATTCTTCTGGTCTAGCAATAATCCGAAAATAGCCACAACCGCATTCTTTTTCCCACACGTGGTCCCTTCTTTGATGATATCTAACAAGGATGGGATCGTCTCGCGTTGTTCTCCAATCAACTTGCGGTATTCATTATCTGATGAGAGATAAAAAATTGTTGCAGCTGCAATTTGCCTAGTTTCTAACTTCAATCCATCTTTAAGCAGTCTAAGAATAAACTTCAATCCCCTGTTTTCGATGATTTCTTTCTTGCCATTTGAATCTTTCGACAGCTTTAACAAAGCAGAAATCGCATTTTCTTGAGTCGAAGGATCGGTCGAAGTAAGCAATTTCACGAGTGGCGGTATAGTGCCTGTTTCGATCAAACAAGACCTGTTGAATATATTCGACTTAGTCAGCAACCGAATTTCATACGCAGCCTTGTTTTTCTGATAACTCGACCCACGATAAAGCCTCCAGACGAGAAATTCAGCTAGAAACTTCATAGCTTCTGCATAAGAAGGACTCCCTGGTGAAATAGTCCTTGATATATCGCGATTTTTCATTCTTGATTTAGACAGGGAAATTCCATATTCCGCACAAAATTGTTGAATAAGGTTGCGTAGACTGGTATTAGGCACTAACTCCGTGCTTGTTAGCTTCTCCCCGGTTTTAGGGCAGCTCAAATTCCCAGATTTCAGCCATTTTTGAATTGAAGCACGATCATATGTTTGCCCGGTTGGGATTATCACTGGATCAGTCATCAATTCGAACGAAATAGGACAGCGAAAATCCTCAAGATTCAAACAACTTAGCATTTCCAGATTACTTTTCACTTCTGATTGATCAACATATCGAAAATCACAATCCTCGAACAGAACTGCCCTGCAGTAATTCAAGAACCCGACCAAACTGCTCAACAAAGGTACTTCCCTCGCATCACTTTTCGAGTACTCCATAGAAATCTCTTCATCTAAGAATTTGATTTCCCTATGACAATCTGCCCATGTGCTAATATCTAGATAATCAAGAATTTTCTTGATTATGCAAGGTTCTGGCTCGAATTTATTCTCGAATTGATTTAAGATCAAAATCACTCTCTTCAGAGCATTTTCGTCTTCTTCATCGAGCTCCATTTTCACTTTCCGTGCTTGCTTCGATAACAATTCGACCAACTCCTTGACTTCATTCGATACATCAATTGATCGTAATGGAAGAACATCAAGAGCAGTAGCAATAGCCCGAATTATATCCCGGAATTGATTCGACACAAAATGTGCTTTCATTAGGATCCAAATTCTCGCATCCTCACGCGTGCAATCTTCCAACAAGAACTGGATTTTTTGAAAGGTAGAGTGAAGCTCAGACAAGCAAAGAACAACAGAGTCCAAAACATTAGGCCTATGTTCTTGTATATCCTCGAAAAACATTAAGAGAATTGACACTTGGCGAAAGATTTCACGGGCATTTCTTCGTTGAGATGCGATGAATTTGGATTGGTAACTACATATGTTATAAGAAAGATTGATCAAAGATTGCAAAAGGGTCGCCGGAGATATGCCTTCACAGGGATGAACCGCCGGAAATTTCAGAATCCGGCGATTATTTCGGTCAAATTTTTGTATCATTTGATGAAAGATAGATTAAAGATTTTGTGTAAAAAATTCTGGGTTATCTTTGAACTAGATTTGTGGTGCTTTATAACTGAAAATGGAGGTTCAGTTGGTGTATATATAAAAGATTTTGACCAGAAGATACTTGTGGGATACGTGGCAAAAATGTATCCGTTGTTTGATTGAATCTATAATGGCTGACTGATTGATACAATGATTTGTACTTTGGCTTCGGAAATTACTAGACACGTATAGTGACACGTGGGGTAAACTGGTTGGGTGATGAGGTTTCTTGGATCCTGCAGGGTTTAGGATTTAGGTTTGGGTTCTAAGGCTTTGTTTGGTATCAAATAAATTGTGAAATAAGTTGGTGAAGGAAAAGGGGAAAAAGTTTTGTAGAAAATGAAGAAAATTATCTACAATCTTCAAGTTTAATTATTCGATAACTACGATATTCACGTTCTAAGATGTTAATAAAATGGTATTGAAAAGGAATTGGATAAAAGTCACAAAAATTATAATCCATATTAGGACTCTCAAGGATGTTTTAGTCCCTATTTGGTACACATTAAAATTTTTATTCTAATTTTTCTACTATTTTTCTTCTTTTTCAATCACACATTCTCCATCATTCTACTATTTCAGACTACATTCTTCAAAAAAAAAATATAGTTCAAACACACCCTTAATACAATTTAATTTGGGACTATTCAAACTAGAGTTAATATTTTTAGGATTTCAATATTCGACTTCTTTTAACCAACTCTTATGTTATTCTTATAGGAAGGACAAATAAGTAGAGAAAACGTAAATTGTAAAAACGAGATTTCCGGTATTTTGTCCAAAACTTATTAAAAATTATAAAGTTAAAGAAAAAATTTAAGAAAATATCGTACATAAAAAATTAACAAATTTATTTTAAAATACTTCGTTTTTCTTGAATAAATTGTAAGCATGGCCTCAAGTTAAGAAACGTCAAGTAAAAAGCATAAGAACTTCCAATATTGTTATCGACGATACTCTTAATTTCCATGACCCCTTCCTCATAATCGATTATTTTCTCTTGCCAAACAGGCCCTTGGTGTAACCTAGAATTTGTAGAAATTAATTGTTGTTTGTTTATGATAAGGTAAGTCCCACCTGAGTAAATCAGTTAACACGTGGATTAAGTAGACTAAAACTTGTACCGGTGGTTATCGTTAAGATTGAAGCAACTTCGGCCGACCTGACAGACTTGGAATGTTGATTTGCGCGTGTTTTCAGATCATTAATACAATTGTGCCTCTATTTGATGGCCAAGTAAAAATATGTTTTGAATATTAATTTTTCAAAAAATATATAATTAAAAAGTAAAGAAAAATTTCGAGTTTAAGTGGAAGTTATTTTATTGTATAAACGTGTGGTTAAAAATTAAAGAATTTTTCTATGAATAAAATAAAAAATAAAAACGTGTTCATGTTGCAAATGAGTCATTATACGCTTCTTAATGGAAAAAGCTTATGCAAAATAAATGTAGTTTTCATTAATGAGTCTTGAATGTTTGAGAATGGCATTTTAAACTTTTATGAACAAATGTGGATTTCGTATTAACATTGTGAAGCGACTCCCTCCCGATTTTAAATGATACTATCAGTTTATTTTTGTTAATTTTGGTGGTAGCTCTTGCTACTTTGTTCCTCAAAAGAAATAGAGTAGCCCACAAAATAATGTCTTATATAAGATATTTTTGTTAGACGATGGCTAGGGATGGTCACGGGACGAGCCAGGATGGCTGTCCCATCCCCCGCCCTACAAGGTAATTTCTCATCTCGTTACCCGTTCGGGACAGGAGGGGCGGAGCAGGGTTTACTATCCCTTTTTTTCTCTTTTTTTTCTTCTTCTTTTGCCCCCATTCATTAAAATGAAATAATAATATATTTTTTAATTTTTTTAATTTATTTTTAAAAATTAAATTATTCAAATATATTTAATAAATTAAGGCTTTTATTATTGTCATATTTTTAGATAATCTTAGTTGCCATTTTTTATTAAAACTAATGAAATCTTATGAAATTTTTCATTTAAAGTATTTAATTTAAAAAAATTTAAACAGGACAGGATGAGATACCTATTACCCGTAGTTTCTCCAAGACGAAGTTACCCACCTCGTCCACGACTCAAATATCCGATTAAGCAAGTAATTTCTGTCTCGTTCAGGTGGAACCCCCACCGATATCGAATTTATCGAATTTTTTTTTGTCATTCCTAAATATGGCCTTGATAGTATACCTTGCACATCATTGCCAATTGTTTGTGGCTACATGAATTATTAGAATAGAATCTAGCTTGCAAGAAAACAAAAGAATTGATATTTGCGTTGCCGCGTAATTGGGGAAATGTCTAATCACACATTAATCTAGTATTAATTGTGAAAGCTATTTCATTGACGGTCTAAGATAACGGACGACGGTTTTAACCACTAAAATAAATATCTAGAATCTTCTGGCAGGAACCTCTGAAAATATATTGATTATGACATAATTTAATTTTTTTTTTTCTCCGGAGTCCAACTTATATAAGGCCGGTTTGTTTTAGATTAAAATTAGAAAAATCTAAGTCAAAATCAAACAATCAATATTAATCACATCTTTCATGGATCTCACAACTTTTCAACCACACATTTCAAAAACTTCTATCACATTCTACTAAAAATCTAATTCCAATCCCCTTCCATTGCAGGTCAATTTAGGGGCCCATTTTCCGAGCTTTTAAAAAATCAAAAGATATTTCTAAGATTAAGAAGCTACTTTTGAACATATCTGAATAATTTTCTAAAAATACTTTATATGATCGACGAATTTCAGAGAAAGATGACTTAAAAGCAACTTTTTCATGAAACACTTTCATAAAAGCAGAAACCTGCAAATGAACTCTCTATCCTCTTTGTCAAATTCCCAACATATCATGAATAAATTAGAGTAACATTTTAAAGCAAATTACATTTAAAAGTTTAAATTACTAGAAAATAATATAATCTATTAATGAATATCAATATATTATAGGGTCAAATTGACAGATGTACTAGGATCATATGGCTAAAATTAAGTCAACATTAAAACGGAGTGGCAAGACGTGGACCAATAATATCACGACAGATACCGAAACGCGTCTAGACCTCTCAAGTCTTAACAACTGTAATTTATTAACTAATTATAACTTATTTTATTATGTAATTGATTTATAAGTAATGATCTGTATGGTAATCTTTCACAAGCATGCAAATTACACATTATGACAATAGCTGGAGGATAAGGAGCTCAGGATAGTGATCGAAATTGAAAATGAAGCCTTAGTCATCAGCAGTCCTTGCCTCTTAAGCAAATACTATCGCGATATCTTCGATAAAGCTGATTAGATAGCACTGAACAGTATTAAAAAAACAAAAAAAGAAAGTAAAAACTCGTCTATTATATTGTTCATCAATCGAGGAGTAATTGACATGAGCTGAATAAAAATCACAATTCGTTGACTACTTTGGTTACCTCGACTCGTCTATTATAGAATCCAACAAGAAAAGAGTTTACAGAAAGATTTAACCTGCTGCTACTAGTCGCGAAATACATTCTTATTGTACACACACTGCATCATATCCCGTCATCAATGATGACAGCGCGAGTCTTCCTCTGCAACCACAACAATTATGAAATAACGTGTAAATTGTTTATTCAATCAAATAAAGATGAGGCATATGTTCCAAAAGTAAATGGTATTCGACCATGTGAGTTTTATTGTTGGGGGGCAGGGGAAAGAAAGAGGGAGAACTTACGGGATTGCCCTTGTACATGCATATAATTGTACAAAAATGGAACCAGACTGTTGACTGCTCCACGAGAACATTTCGAACAGTAGAATATGAAATATTAGGCATCAGACCTTAATGATATAGAGGAATCCCTTGCTAAAGAGGAAGCAGTTCTGCCGAGTCAATAAATTCCCTCGGATTCATGGACAAAATGCACAGCCAATGGGGAAAGAAAAAATAAATGCCAAGAAAAATGAGAACTCCAAGATCAGCCTCTTCACCAACAGCTGCTCGACGAGGAGTAATCAGGTAAATCTGGCTCACGCACCAGAGGCAGTACAAGCTTGCAACTATCAGGAGCAGTCTCAAGGATTGCTGAGATTGTTTTCTCAATGACTTCAGGGGTCTTACTCTGCGAGAAAATCACAACAGAAAGTACGAACATATCAATAACCTAAAACTTGATAAAGCTTAATATTTTATTGAACAGAATTTCGATGATACAAACTTATTGATGTAAATAAAACCACCGATCAAGGTGGTACACAAAAGGCTTATAACGAGTACAGCATCGGGATTAATTGGCGCTCGACTTTTCCACCATCCAGTGCTCAATATCCACATATACATGGAAGAATGTCCATTTTCCTGTTAACATCAAAGGGATAAACGAGAATGAGAATGAATCATTAGTTTTTGGTTCAAATTATGAAAGCTCTTGGGTGGGTGACACTACTGAAAAGGAAGCCGTCAATAGAACTCTTAGAGCTTGTTTGAGCCCCATTTTGCAATTAAAAATACATTTTGGAATAGTGATTTGATGAAAAATGTGTGATTAAAAAATAAGAAAAAGTTTTGGGTTTGAGAGTAATATTATTTTATTGAAAAATGTGTGGTTGTAAATAAGAGAAAGAAAAATGTATTTTGAAAATAGTGAGAACCAAACAAGGGCCAAGGCATGCCGAGTATTACCTCAAACAAGTGGTCTAGGAAAAAGTGCGAAAACGATCCTGCAGACAACAACAAGAAGCACTGCCTCCTTGTAAGGGGCACCTGAACCCAAATAACCCTCCATTAGCAATCAATACTAGAGATGAGCAAAGATTCTTTCATATAAAATCGAAAGTATTAAGAGAATATGCCTATCAAGGATGAAACTGAATTAAACTAATGCATAACTGAAAAAAGTTCAAGCACGATCATATTGAAATCATTGAGCAATAAGCCAATAAATATATTCCCTCCTGATTAATCGCAAAGTAGTTATCTTAGCTATTCTTTCAATGCAACTTATCGTGTCCACTATGAAACTAAGCCCTTGTTTGAGCCCCATTCTTTAAAAATTATTTTTCACAAAACTCATTTTCAATCACACATTCACCCAAAAAATAATCTTTTACGTAAATCCAAAGCTTTTTAACCAAACATTCTCCAAAATTTTAAAAAAAAAATCATTTTTTACAAAATCTATTATATTATCAAAAAATGGGACTCAAACAAGGGCTAAATTTTTAACTTGCACAAGGCATACCAATTTTGGGTTCCATATTGCCATGACCTCTGCAGCACGGACACTTCAACTAGAATAGCATGTCCATGTTTGACACATGTCAAAACCGACCCTCCTCGAACACTCTATCAACGTGTCAGTGACATGTCATGTCAATTTTTTTGAAAAATCGCGTGTCGGACACACGTGCCCTTATCGGTGCATGATAGGCCCTGACCATTCACCAAGTCTTTACCTAGTAGGCATCAACGCTATATAAAATAAGAAAATAATCTAAAACCATGTTTGGTTTTGTCCAAAAGTAAGTCAAACTTACATTTACTCTCAAGTTACTTATTTTGCCAAACATTATTTTCAGTTACTTTAACTAACTTGCTTTTCTAGAAACACAAATAATTGTATCTAACAATGCTCTGAGGCACATCTCAGAAGTGGGATCTTCAATTGCATTCTAAACGAGCAACATCTTTTCATTCTCATGTCTATCTTCCTCTCCTCCATCAATCACAACGAGCCCTCAACATTTCTTGGCATGACATACACATATATAGTTCTCAAACTCACAGCAGAAGTTTATATTGCTATAAATCTTTTCTAGCTTAGCATAAAAATCTGAAACTGGAAACTTAAATTCTTAAAGGCTCATTCACACGTGAACCGTTCAACTATTATCTACATGTTAGTAAGACTGCACACTCTAAAATATGAATTTTACTTTTCTAATCTCCCCATTACATTATTCAGCCAATTTGAGCTGGTTTAATTAGATTAATCATATCTACTTAAGTGCTTGTTTGGGGGAAATTATAAGTTGCTGAAATTATTAATTGAAAGAAATGAGTGGTAGATAAGTAGGTAGTAGTTGCCTGTCCTATGAAAAGTGTGGTAAAAGTTAAAGTTTTGAAATTATAATTTAAACCAAACAAGCACTGAGTTTAGGAATCATATAAGAATTGAATAATAGTAAACCTTATTGAGAAATTACTTGAAATTTTTATAAGTTAAATGTAGAAACACAAACAACTGCTATAAAAGTAAAACTAAACACCAATTAAATTGCTATTCTTGTTTAAAATAAACCACTACATTTGATTTAAAATTTGAGGGGAAAGTACATCAATACGGCAAGCTAGTTTTATCCTACACCAATACCAATTTCATCTCACTTCCAAGATATGTGCATCTCCTACGACACCTTAATTCAATCTCGTATTTTAACATACACATCGTAACACAATCTATTTTGTGTCTAGCATTTTCCCTCTTACATCATGGGAAAAAAATGTAAAACTTGCACTTGCATACCTATAATTAAACTTTTTAAGCCTAGCCAAACATGTTACAGTTAAATTTGAATAACCTTATATACACATTGTTCCAAATTATGGTTGTAGCTTTATATATCAGATCAACCACTAGGCACTAGCAATTGCAGTTCCAGGGGAAAAAAATTCAAATTCCTAATCAACAAGAGGTGAATTAAATTTCGAATCATTCTAAATGCACAAAAAATTTAAACTCCAAAAATTATAAATTATTTAACCAGCATTATTAGTGTACATACTGACCCCAGAAAAGGAATCGAGAATGCCCTTGTGAAGGAAAATTCTGGATGCCCAACTGTAGAACACCGACAAAGGGAAGCCCAGAATGAGACAATAGTAAAACGGGTCATGGATCCAAGGCTCGATGGATGATCCGAAGGCTCGACCCAAGCCGACTGTTGAAGTGAGCCACTCGGCGAAGGAACCCATGTCGGGTCCGAAGAAGGCGTTAATGGCGTAAAAGATGCAGTGTTGCGGGCTGAACCGCCCGTTCGATATGCTCATCAGCGCCTGACCCGACCCGAGTGCGTACATCATGTGCGGACCTGGACCCGGCATGTTTGAGGAGGAAAAGTGTTTTCCGAGAGTTGAAAGTTGGAAGGAAAAGTATACCTTTTGTTTGGTCTTACTTGACATAAATGTCGTCTTAGGTTAAGTTAATTAATCTTACTTTGATGTCGTAAGATAATAATTTAACCAGGTTTAAATTTATTGGACACAGCTCATTTAAAACTTGTATTTTTTCAAATTTATTTTTAACTATATTTTTCTAATAAAATAATTTTACACTCCAACGTAGAAAAAAGCGTTCAAATAATTTCTTCATTTCTCATCTTTCCCTAACGATAAGCTTGGGCAAGAAATATATTCATTTCAATAACACCATAATAGGAATCACATTAGAAAATACTGAAATCAAACAATGGAAAGCATAAACCTTAGAATTTGGGATTATGAATTTTAGAAAGACAAAAAATCACTGTGGATTAGGAGGACGGCTATTAGCGGAAGAAACTCTGGATCCCCACTCAAGAAGCTCTTTGCTGGTATCATCCTTATGAGCAAACACTTCTATAAAGCATAAACAATCTTTCTTCTCTCCTATTGCTGTTTCAATAGCTTCCATCAACTCCTCCTCGCATCGTACCTACAACATAGAACGTAACAAAGTTAATGTGGACCCTTGTGAACTAGAATCGGCCACTTAAGGCAGATCTTAGACGTGCAATAGAGGTCGCCAGTCTTAGGCCATGGGAATTCTTGATTGCACTATTTATTAGTCGAGCATATAAACCTTTGTGGTCCAGCAGTTGCCTTCCCCATTGCACATAGCATCAACTAATGCAGTGTAGTTCCAGTTCTTGATCACATTGTATGGCCCGTCATGGATTTCAACTTCTATGGTGTATCCACCATTGTTGATCAAGAAAATTATGCTCTTTTGGCCACACCGAATCATTGTTGACACATCTTGTGCAGTCACCTGCACAAAATATCATAGATTCACAATATGAAGAAGGGCTATATGAGTTTTCAATCTGCCCCAAATCTTGAATATTCAAATAGCGAACCTGAAAGCTTCCATCACCAATGCAAGAAATCACCCGTTGTTGGGGTACAGATTGGGCATAGCCAAGTGTAGCACCAACAGACCATCCAATCGATCCATACTGCATTTGAAATTCATACCTGCAACACAAACTTTTGTCCATCTTATATTTGTAATTGAAGACAAAATTGCTATGTACTTTGATACCTACCCGCATCCTTCTGGCAATTTTAGCTTCTGGCAGTTGAACCAAGAATCCCCTGTCTCAGCAATGACAGCAGTTTCACTAGACAGCATTTTCTGTATATGCTGAAACAAAACATTCACTCTCAGAGGCTCATTAGGCTCACTCTTGAGAGGAACTCCATCCGGAATGTAAATACGCTTATAATTTTCATAAGCAGTCGTGTTACGCTTAAGCTTCTTTGCCAATTCATGAAGGAAATCTTTCATTAACACGCAACCATAAGTTGGGCCATGACATATAATAACACGGTCGGGCTGCACAATTATCGCCTTCTCCTTCTTGAGTAAGAGGGAGTATCCAACAGAGCTGTAGTCATTAAAGATTGGTCCAGCAAACAAATAGGCATCAGCAGATTCCACAATTTCACCACAGAATGCAGTTCCTACTGAACCCCAATAAGTGCCAATGAAATGAGAGTGCTGCTCCGGGACGAGCCCTTTGGCCGAAGGCATCACTGCCATTGCATATCCACATGCGTCAACCAGTTCAACAAATGCTTGACACGCCTTTGCAACACGCAGTTTTGGCCCCCCAATGATCACTGGCTTCACCGCTTTGTTCAGGAAGGCTGTTGCTGCATCTACTGCTGCCTCGAGCCCCCTCTTATTGCTTAATCTGTGACATAATTTTGGGAAATCCGATCTATTAAATCAAACTTCAAATGTGTAATAGTTTGAAAATTCGAGAAATTATATTTAGTAAAGGGATTATTCGGGTACACTAGATGAAGTCTGAAGTAAAGGTAGCATATTATATGAAGTTTTTACACTTGCAAGCCAAGTCCGGTATAGCTCTTCAGCTACATGGAAACAATAACAAAGGTAAAAGATGAACATAAACATGCCCAAGTGGGTTTTTAAAACTTATTTAAGACGAACATACGGAATGAGCATCAGGTTCGGGGTTGACTCATATAACAGATGAGCTTAAAAATATTGTGTTCCTAATAATTTCCTCCAAGAGTTTCGTTAGTTGTGGGACTAGCCTATGAATTGATTTAGTGTGAAAACTTAGAATTAGCCAGTTAAAACCTTCCTCAATCATTACCTTATATTTGAATTAAACTACGGTTCAAAAGAAAATGACTTGACACTATTAAGTAAGACAGGTGTGATATAATTAATTTGTCAATTATCCTGTCCATTCAACATACCAAACACATCAAGAGGATATTATAGGTATGAATACCTTGGTGAGAGGGAAAATGGGATGGGCTCTCTGGCAAAAGTAGGATGAGGGATTCCAGGCAAATTGCAACTGATGCTTAAGTACACTGGCTTGCTTTCCTTTAGTGCTGTAGAAATGGCTGTGTCAATTTGTTCGTGTGCATCATCCAAGTTATTCACAAGAGCCTGTTGACGATAAATCATAAGAAAGATCAAAATCAATTCAAATCTTCTTTATTTTATTGCGTTCTTAAATTCTGAAATAGCATAAAAAGAAGTATTTTATATCATTGCCAATTTAACTCCCACCATACAAACACGTTTCATGAAAATGCATACATAAAATGATTCATCTGGAAATTATCATAGATTTATAAGGTCATCAATAGGAGTAAAGAATTATACAACCCAATTTACCTGATAGCACGTTACGGTTTGAAAACACCTAAATTCCTGGCTGAAATCGGGCAATCCAATTGTATGATGCAAAATTCTGTTAGTCCCATAATCATTAGTATTAGGCCCTCCGACAATACAAANAGGAGTGAAGAATTATACAACCCAATTTACCTGATAGCACGTTACGGTTTGAAAACACCTAAATTCCTGGCTGAAATCGGGCAATCCAATTGTATGATGCAAAATTCTGTTAGTCCCATAATCATTAGTATTAGGCCCTCCGACAATACAAATCACCGGCAGATTCTCACTGTAAGCACCGGCAATGGCGTTGAGCAAACTCAAACCACCAACAGTAAACGTGACAACGCACGCGCCGACTCCTCGAGCACGTGCATATCCATCAGCAGCATAACCGGCGTTGAGCTCATTGCAGCAACCAATATTGTTAAGCCCTGGCTCAGCAATGAGGTGATCAAGGAGGGTGAGATTGAAGTCACCAGGAACGGAGAATACATCCTCGATTCCGATTTCGACGAGTCGCCGTGCAATGTGGCGGCCGAGGGTGGCGTCAGGGGCTGCGACCGCCGCCGGAATGTGAGATTCAACCGTGGAAACAGCGCCGTTGCCGGCGATAGACCCCACGTCGTTGCTGGTGGGCTTGCATGAGTCTAGTGTATTAATTGCTGTGTCCATGATTATGTGCGAGTGTGAGAAAAATATGCAAGAAAGAACTGGTAAAAGGAGATAGGTATGTGTGAGTATATATACGTATTGTGTGAATGGATTTGCGTGAGAATAGGATTTTTACAGTTTACTTGGCCAAAAGAAATTCATTTTCTTGTGTTGATTTTGGGTAATTTCTTGGGGAGGAAGGAAATTTTTTTACGAAAAAAAGATATGCTATTAATTTGGATAATAATTAATATTTTGAAAATCATCCTGAGCAGGAACGGATTCAAAACCGGATTATAGGTCGAGCTACAAAAAAAAATTACACAAGAATTTTTTTTTTTGTTTCACATAAATTGTTTTTCACAGCCCGATCGCGCCCTCCCCCCCTCCCCCTCGCCCCGCCCAAATCCATCCCTAATCCTGAGCATCAACCTTGGTCTAGTTGGAATTTTTGAAAAGTGATATATATTATTCGTCCTAGTTCGATTTCCCAAAACTAAATGGGGAACTCACATAGCATCGGAGAA
>CAIGRS010316326.1:0-29404 GCA_903798395.1 Fraxinus floribunda | reverse complement strand
CTCTTTCTTATTCTTTTTCTCATTCTCATTTTTCATTTCAACCACACATTCTCCTAATAAAATAATATTACACACAAATCAAAAACTTTTCATCACTTTTCCACCACACATTCTTACATCAATCATTATTCTAAAAAAATTTTTCAACCCAAAATGGGTTTCAAACAGGGGCTAAGAAATGTTTCTCCTCAATTTCTTGCAATTGCAACCATGTCAGGCTTTTTGCCTGTAGAGGGTAGAGTGGAGAGAGCGTTTTGGCTGGAGTGGAAAGGCGACAGGCGTTTTGGCTGCAGTGTGGCTTTTAGCCTTTTAGGGTTTTGTTTTTAACGTCTTTTTTTGCCTTTTTTTTTTAATGTAATCAGGTTGGGTTGGGTCGGTTTTGATCGGGTTTGGGTGGTTAACCCGCAACCCAACCCGACTCCCCAACCCAATACCCGAAGCCCACCCAAAAAAGCCAAAAAACCGACCCAAACCGGTTGGTTTGGGTTGGGTTGAGCGGTTTACTCGGGTTGGTTTGGGTTTTGCCCACTCCTAGGTACATATATCCTGATTTTTTCGATGATTTTGAGTGGCTCTAGGGTTTTATTTGATATAGTTTTGGTTTATTCTTTTTCCTTTTCTTATTAAAGATCTGTTTCATTATCTGAATTAGTTGGAAATCTAAACCTGGCTCTGTTTGTTCTGCTTCTAGTTTTATCCTTCTCTTGTGCGAGATCCTAATGCCTTCTTTGGATTCTAAAGGAAAAGTGGTTGCATGTAAATGAAAGTTCCCTTCAAAAAATTGTTGTTTTAGGATAGATGTTGGATATATTACACCCCTTCATGGCTTCTTCACCTATCACCATCAACTTATTTGTGTCTTCTTGAATTTTTTCCTGGTTCCGTAGATCTAGTTGTTAACAAGGAGTATGAATGTATGATTACTGTTTGGGAACTAGTAAACATCATATAATGCATATCTACTCCAATGTTGAATAAAGTACGTACCGAAACTAAGAATTCTTATTAAAGCATCATATAACGCATCGCTATTTGGGGCACATAATTTTGGTGCTTTCCAAGCCTTGGAGTTATTGAATATTGTCCGGACATCTTACTGGCATTGATGAATGTTAACTTTTAAATTAGATTCTTTAACGTATGAGAATGAAGAAACATGAAATATTGAGTTTTTTGGTGTAAAATAAATTATTGCCACACTATTATAGATATTTGCTTTTTATGATTATGATTAGGTGTAAGTCACCTATTATATAATGCGGATTGAACAAACACTTTCAATCAGATGGTATCAATTTCTTGATATCTAAGGAAGAGTTCAGGTAGAATGTGATTTTTAATTGGTTTTGAAATTGTGCAGCAATTGAAGGTTGGATTATTCTGGTTACTGGAGTTCATGAAGAGGCACAAGAGGATGATCTACAAAATGCGTTTGGCGATTTTGGGGAGATCAAGAATTTGCATTTAAATCTTGACCGGCGTACGGGTTTTGTCAAGGTAAACTAAAATTTTCCTTTTGAGATCCCTCTACAAAAGATGGATTACCTCATATGATTGGCCTGAATTATTATCTTATTTTGATTGGCCTGCCATGAATTGAATAGGATAAATGAAGAATGCATACTTGAGAAATTTAATATTTTAGGTCATTGAGTGGGTCCTGTATGGACTAGGGAGCTATTCAATTTAAAGAATGAGATGAAACATATACGCCAAAAGAGTCCCCTTAGGGAGCTAGTATAATTGAACCACGTACTAGCACATGTCCTCTTTTGTTTAAAAAGAACACTGAACTAAAGGAAAAACTTGCAAAGAAAAAAGAAAGAAATTTATGTTAGTAATGAAAGTAGATCTACAAAGAATAAAAGGAAAAACTAGAAGTCATGATGTGATTGAACCTAGCCAGTACCAGCTTCGGAGGATGGCTGTGCTTCCGATATTTTTGAGCCTATGAAAGGAAATTCCATTAGAACATATATCAGAGGCTTGAATGGGGGACTTGCATTTGACCTTGGTAGATTGGAAATAAACTCCATCTTCCATCTAAGGAAACTGGTGTGTCCGCCCCGGACATCTGCAACTTCCTCCCACAACTTTTAGTTATGTTTAGGGAATGGCAATCTGATTTCAGGTAGGGCTGTGCTTATTTGCCAATCTGTGCTTGTTTAGCGGGACTGTTTCTTAAAGCTCCTGTATCACATAGGATCACATCCTTTTAAGGATTTTATTTATTTATTTATTTGTTTGTTTGTTTTTTAAGTCACTGCTTAAATACCTTCCACATAATTATGGCAATTTGTGTGTCACTTTAACTGAGCTTTTTGCTCTTAGGATGAGAGTAGAGATAGTTAAATATAATTTTTTACCTTGGCAAGAACATTAGCAAAGATATACTTAATTAAATGAATACTGTGTATTTCTTCACTTTATCATTTGGAGATGCTGTCACCATGTCGGAAAGCTGACCTTTTTCGGTGTTAAGACCTCGATTTCTGAATTCTTGCTGAACAACAGTCTGCATATAAGAAGTTTCCCCGTGCTTGTCATTTATTATTTTAGTGAGAGTGACTAGATTTTGTTTATGTACCTCAGTTTGCTGTGGCTTGCTGGTAGGTACTTTTAACTAACTTGCACGTTGACCTGTTACGTAGGGTTATGCACTAATTGAATATGAGAATTTTGAGGAAGCACAGAAAGCTATAAGTGAAATGGATGGGACAGAACTGCTCACCCAGGCGATAACTGTTGATTGGGCATTCAGCAAAGGTCCATTTAGGAGGAGGAATATGAGGAGGAGGTACATGTTCATGAAGTCTCTTGTTCGTTTTTATTTATATCATCTTCTTTTCATTTTAAGTGAGCATACTGCATACATTAAAAATGTTAAACATTGTGAATTTCTTGATTTGTTAATTTCCCCGGTCGATGAGGACTCGAACCGAACTTGCCCATCCTTTTGGGCACAGGGATGCGAGACCAATCCGCGTAATCCACCACCTTTTTTTAGAAGCCTCCAACAAGAGAGGGCGAGGCGCTACAAGCCGTACGGTGTAGGAGCGCTCACATTTTTTGGCTTACTCTTTTACTTGAATTTCCAAATCAGTATTTTTTCTAAGAATTGTTCAAACTTAAATTGGATACCTTATTTAACTTTGTAAAGAGATGGCTACTAACCTTACAGAGTTGAAACTTACTCTATGATGATTCTATTGATAAACATCCCTGAAACTTGGATTTTCACATTTGCCCCCACTCATTTATTTGACAAGGATACAATGATTTGTTAGGTAATGAAGATATATGCCGTCTATTATCTATTGTTTGATGTGTCTGTACATCTTCCTTTTCAAATTTGAATGACATTACGCGTTTATTTATACTTCCCTTGAAAAGTATATTTAACAGATTATGGGGATTTTGCTTTACAAATAGTTCTACTTCCAAAATATCAAAATGAATTCTCTAATTGCTTCTAACTTCTGTTTTATTTTGAATGAGTGAAAATAAAAATTATTCAATAAACATGTAATAGTTTAATTTATTTGAAAATAGTCATATAGCAGGGAATAGGGATGAAAATCTTTATATCATTGATGGCCACCCTAACATCAACCCAGCGGGTCCCAGAAAAGGGATATATCCACATCAGCATATTCTAATTTATTTTCCTGACAGACCTGGTTGGTTCAAGTGGAGTTGTAAAAACTTCAATAGAAAGAGTAACCACAGAATTCAAGGGGACAAATGAGAAGCAACTACGAACTATGAGTCCTTTTTCTAATGATGAATCTTAATCTTCCTCCTCTTTTTACATTTACATAATCTTGTCCATTTTTAAATTATTTTTGCAGATCACCTCGTGGTCATCGTTCTAGAAGTCCTAGGAGGAGATTCTGATGTTGGCGGCTTTTGAAGAATTTTTGGCTTTCCATTTAGTGTCAAGAAACCGTTCTGACAGTCACACTGATGCTAAAATTTAACCATGTGCATGATTGTTGTTTTTGACGAGGATTTGTATTTCCTTTCCCATTGGATAGATAACTTATCTTCAGTTTATATGTTGATGTTAATGGATTGTCAAGTATGCGTTCTTTGGTTTCACTTTGGGAACCTGTTGCGTGTGGAAATTTCACGTAAAAGGGACATTCTGATGAATCTGTTTATTTTCTGGTGTGATGTATGTTGGCCGTACTCTGTTTATATTCTTTGAAAAAGAATTTTGTGCTGTCTTTTATCTGAAAGGTTTAGTATGCACATCTTGGACTGGGCGCGCCCACACCATTTTCATCTGCATATGCCTTACTGTGTTTTTTCAATTACACATCTCACAGGATTCACTACTTTCATCAACTTTTCAATTACATTTCATTAAATTATATTAAAATTCACAAAAAAAAAAAAAAAATTGATTTTTAGCTACTACAGGGGCTAAGTTTCTTTTGAATTGGAGGCTTCACAGTCAGTGGTCCAATCAATCTCAATATTTTAGTTGCAATTCAGGGATATTTTAAAGGCCTGTGTGACTGGAAAAATGTTAGAGGTACACAAGGGAATACACAAGTTATGGACACCTTTTTGTATCCTCTTATGTACCTCTAGAACAACTCGTGTGACTGGATGACCCCAAGCAATGAGGGATAATGGATTAGATTCTCTCTGGAAAAGATTTAATTCTTTTTGTCAAAAGCACAATATTGATGTTCTTAACAAGGATAATATTTATATACTTTTAGGTTGTTATGGCGAAACACTACAAATGACAAATTTGCGTCGCTTGCATGTGGATTTCTGGTATCCCATTATTGATAAGCAACTTCGAGAGTTGAGTTATCGTTTTTCAAAGGTAACCATTGACTTGTGTCTTTGTGTGACATGTTTGTGTTTTGGATGATATTTTTTACCATTGACACTAAAAAATAATTAGATTTGGTGAATATTATCCTTTATTTTCCGCTAGTAGATTTCTTAGCACTTGATAATCAACCCGAAACATATATTATTGATACGCACTCTTAAGGAATATTTTTAAGGATTACGAGCGTAGTGATCTTAAGGAATATTTATTTATTTATTATTTTTTTTTTCTTTCATATATGCTCGATTCTAATATGCAGTCGGATGTTGGACTCCCCGTTTTTTCCTCGGTGAAATTTTTGAAGGTGAGACAATTTTATTTTACGTGATGCACTAGTTAACATCGTTCATGTCCGCGTTGGTATTTAATAAGAAAATTGCTTTTGCAAATATTATCCCACTTCTCCACCTATCTTGCCAGCAGACCCAGTCGTTATAGGCCGAACTAATACATTTAAAAAAAAAATTTCTACTAAAAAAAATTAATGGGCTGGGGGTGGATCGGGCTACAGCCCGGTAATCCCCCTTCCCAACACCAAGTGAGGGGGCGTGGCTGTGCTAGGCTATGTCGGAACAGTGCTGAGGAAGGAGATTGGCGCGGTAGACGTAGGCAACTCAGGCGAGGATTTTCTCTCTTTTTTTTTTGGTTTTGTAATTGGGCCTTTTAGTTGGGCTGAAATTAAAATTTATTTGTAGTTGGGCCTTATATTTACAATTGACCAGGCCAATCTCGTTTTCAAAAATCAAAACTATTTCCATTTTCCAATTCCACCTCCCGGTGACACCTACACTAGTCCAGTCGTGCCAGTGCCCGATGACTCAAGTCTTGGAAGTCGGAAGGTCGGAACTAGCACCCGTTTTCACCGACGGGCTGCCAACCGTGAGTTTTTTATTTTTTGCCTTTTTTTTTGGTTTTGGTATTATTTTTTATTCATGAGTTATGATTATCCTTACTTAAGAATTATGATTTATGTTGTATGAGTTAATTTGGAATTTGACATTGAAATGAGATATGTGATTTGTGAATTTGTGATTTGGGCAAATATAAGTGGAAATTACAGCATACTATTGAAACTCGAAAAGAAGGAACAAAAGAAGAGAATATGAAAATAATTCTAAGTATATTTTTGCAGAATTTTGAGGCTATAATTTCAAGGTTTTAGATGAGAATTGTTGTTAATAATCCATAAATTTTATTCATATTTATAGAATTCATTCATACACTTTTGTATGGGTGTCAACTTTTCACAAAAAAGATGAAAATAGAGGATGAAAAGATACCAAAACTGTCTAACCGTTTTTAAAATTTTTAATCTCTTTTCAAACACATTTGATCATTTCCCATTTACCAATATTTGAACAACAAATAACATAAATGAGGTGTAGGGCAATTTCCATGTATGGTCTGTCTTTTTCCAGTGATATATCACCTAATAAATAATTTATCATAGGAATTAATCCTTGTACCTAACTGTTTAAAGATGGGATTGAACATTTAATAGTTTGAATTTTAACATCTATTATGGATATATAATGTTTATGAAATGTGTTGATAATAAATAATAGTTGTGAGTTCTACGAAATGTGTAGATAATAAGTATGTTTGACCAATTTAAACTATAGTTTAAGCTCTGTCAAACATGCACTAACTTTTTATATCAAAGTATGTTGGACAATGTGTTTTTGTTTTTCTTGATTAATGCTCGATTAGACCATCGCCATCCCATGAATAGCTTCTATTGTTTTAGGTTTCCAGGTATCCTATTTACACCAATCTGCCCACACTTTCTATCCTTTCGGCCTTTGATGTTGCCCGAGCATGTGAATGTTCGAGTAGTTGTAGCCTCCAATAGCAGAAGTCATGCTTGGGTATCGTTTGATGGCAAGGATCGGAAACAATTGGGATCGGGTGATGCACTCGTGTGCAACGTGGCACCTTGGCTCGTTACAACAACGTGCCAAATTGATTCGACCAGTGACTTTCTACGCAGCATCCATGAGCAGCATTCATGACAGTCTTCACTGGAATTTGAGGAAGACTCGGTCTTTCAATGGCCTGCGCGATCAACGAAGAACAATTTTCCTGAAATCGATTTTCTTTATAGATAATCAAGAATAAAATAGTTTGATTAGATACATGTTATTTTTATGGACTTGATGTACAAGGTATTGTTGTTTGTAGTTAGACCTAACAATCACAGTGCAAGAAATGATTTAGGGCAATAATAATAATAATCCCCTAAGTTTGACCATCAACAGTGTGCGTTCCATTGCATTGGGATCACACCTAACTTTCCAACCTTTTAATTGGCACGTGTCAATTGATTATTTTATTATTTCATTTGACATAACGATCAATTATCTTTGTTTGTTTTTGCACTTATACCCTTTAACTTTTTCATATCATTAATTAATTAAGATATTTTATTTGATGACGGTTTTCTGTCTTAATAGTCTGTTAGCGTGCTTCAAATCAAGGGTAAATATTTTGTTGAATTTTGTATTTATAAATTTGTTTTTACTTATTTAAAAATATGAGCGACAAATAAGTTTTTTTAAGTCCCTATAGATATTTTAAGTGAAAAATGTCATCAAAAACAAGAAACACTTGTTAATGAAGGTTGATTATAAGAACATCACTAAAAAAGTGGGGATATAATTGCAAAATTGAATAAAGATTTAAGGATTTAATTGCAATAAAAACACGGCGTGGTTAAAAAAAAGTAATTATATGAAGATATTGATTCATAATCATTCAACGTGAAAGGTCAAGAAGCTTAACCCTAATTTCCACAAAAAACTAATGATTCAAATACGATTTAATAGAGTTTCATATGAGAATTCTTCTCATGGAATCATGGAATCAAGTAGTTTCGTTTGCCGTTTTAGACCTAAACTATACCAAAATCGATCGATTCTATCTGGCCTAAACCTATATGTGACTCGTCTTTATAAACAATCAAATTCAATTTTTTTTTACATGGATGATGCTCGTTGAACGGGGGCTACGACAGGGATGATGAGACAAGGTGAAATGGTAGCACCTAACTGAGTTCATTTTTTTTTTCCTTGCAAACTGTCAATTATGTGTTGACTCACGCTCCGTATTTTTGAATTTGTCATTGAACTTGTCACTCTAACACGATCCTTTTTATATGAGCCGAGCTGGGGTATCAAGCTTTTGACTTACGGATTGATACCCGACTCTCTCATATAGGAGGGGTGGGTACATTTTTGGAGGAGTTTTTTTATTGAAGTGGGTCCGCGCCGGACCCACCTCATTGTGAGGGGGGAGTAAAAAGGCTGGCACATCAGAGTTTTTCTTTATATATGCATGTCAGGGGACCCACTTTGAGGGACCCAACCATGGTAGTAGGCAAATAGTTCGTAGTCACCTACTCCCTCAAACTCACCAACTCCAATACTGTTTAGGAAAGAGACAGTCTCCCCGTACAAAACAAAGAAAAACAAAAGGTTTAGACAGAGCAGGGCAAAGGCGTGAACCACGACCAAGATGCCGATCTCCGCCAACATTACCTCCACTTTACCACCACCGCGCTTTCTCTCACTCCACAACCATCTCCCTTCCTCCGCCTCCGTACCTCGTCCTTTCTCGACTGCCAAAACCCACCTCTTTTCACTCTCAATAGCCATAAACCCCACACACCACCGTGCCCTATTTTTACCATTTTCCACCAATTCCTCAGTCACTAACACTGACATTATCACCGACATCTCCAGCGGCGGAGGAAATGGAGGAATCGGCGGAGGCAGCAACAACGGCGGAGGCGGAGATGAGAATGGAAATAATTGGAATGATGATAGTGACAAGAAGAAGAATAGAGATGAAGCTCTTATGGCGTTGGCGGAGGCCGGGAAGGAACTTGAGAACTTGCCCAAGGACTTGAAGGCCGCCATAGAAGACGGTAGAATACCTGGATCCATTTTGATTCGATACTTCGAACTCGAAAAATCTGCTTTCATTTCTTGGTTAATGAAGTTCGGCGGATTCAAGGAGCGGTTGTTGGCTGATGATCTCTTCTTGGCTAAAGTTGCCATGGAATGTGGCGTTGGAGTTTTCACCAAGGTAATTAAATTCAATGGAATCAACAAATTCTTCATTATTATTATTGTGAATTTGTATGAAAATTGAATCCTTTTTTTTTCGGGCAGTTTTGATATATTGATGATGTTTTACCTTATGCTTCAAAGATTGTATCTTGATCTGATTAGGTGACAAATTATATACTTTACACATAATTCTCAACTGTAATTACTATATTTTCGCATTTCGAAACGTGCTTTTTTTGTATTTTGGTTGATTTGTAATATTATGTTCCATTGCGTCGACATTGAGAAGTTCTGGCATATTTAGTTTGACGAAATAATAATAATATTATTGATAATAGTATTTAATTTACCCAAGTTCATGAGAATTAGTATATAAGTAATGTGATAATTTCGAATCGTATCATATTTTTGTCATTTTGATTCTTGTAACTTTATCTGTTTTCGTTTAAAGTAACAATTCTATAAAAAGAAAAGTACCTATATAAATAAGTAAAGGACTGATACTGAATGGTTCTCTATGTTTCTTAAGATTCTGGAAGGTTATATTGTAATTTGTAAATACATCTTTGAAAATACACGTGCTTGTAGCAGTTTTTTCCCACGTTCCTACTCTATCATTCTCATTCCTATGGTCCTCCTTTCCTTCTGGAAAAGACCCACTTTAACAATATAGATAAACGATCTGTTCCTTGCAGTTTTTGTGAAATGTCAGTGGAGTGGTCAATTAGGAACAGAAGATACTATCTTTTATTCTATAACATATTGGTAACTGATATTTCCACTGTTCGGCGGCGGCTTTGTATCTCTCTGTTATATGGGAAAACGAAAAAAAAAGAGAGAGAGAGAGAGAGAGAGAGGTTGCCTCGAATCATATTCCGTGCTTTCTACAAGCACAAGAAATTAATAAAACATGAAGCAACCTTGTCCATGTTGTAATATTAGGATACCCATTTCCCCAAAAAACTGAATGATGAAAGATTTTGTAAGACTGGCTAGACATGCATCCGATGGCAAACAATGTCAGAGATGGATTCTGCACGCACATTATTGCCTGTCATTGATTCTTCTAATGTTAATCACTAAAAAACTCATGTTACAGTTCATGTTCATGTTCTGCAAGAATTTTATTTTATATTACTATATTTGGAAATGCACAAATCTTGATCGGGTGGTGGTGAACATCAAAATGCTTGTTTTAATTGAGAATGACTTTCTACGAGATTTCAGTTTTCATGATATTGTTGAGTATTTTTCTTATTCTTACACTCCATTTAATACAAGTCTTGAACTGCTCTGTGCACTTGTAGACAGTGGCTATGAAACCATTTTGTATCTCATTTTAACCAACCCATTTTGCACCTTATAAATTCATAATCACCAAGTCAGTACTACTTTTTATTGCAAGAGGCAAGATGAAATTAAAGTTGTCTGGGAGACAATTTGTTATATCCAGCTTTCGAGGAATTAAAAGAAACTGAAATACTGCTCATTTTTATCAGCGGAGCATTTTCTTTGGATGTTTTAGTCACATCCTATGGATAAAAACAATACAACTTCTTCACCTGTATGGTTAAGTTCACGTTTCTTACTTTCTGATTCAAAGCCAAGGTCTTTATTGTGGTTTTAAATGTCATATTGGTTCACTAGTAATTTGACGATTTTATTTTTCCAGACTGCTGCAGAATATGAGCGCCGCAAAGAGAACTTTTTCAACGAGCTAGAAATTGTTTTTGCTGATGTGGTATGGTTGCATTTTGTCATTATTATCAATATTCAATTTCTTTGATTCCCTTTGGTTCCAGCTCATCATGGCATTTGTTTTTGCTTCTCTCTGCCGGATGAATGATTTATTTATGATGATGCTTATTATTGTGAATACTTCTGTTTTCCTTAACACCTTTTTCGGGCTATAAAGGAATATAAATTGGTTGCAAAAGTTTAATCACATTTTGATTCTTATCCTTATATTATTTTCATTTTGTCTCCTGCTCAGGTGATGGCTATAATTGCAGATTTTATGCTTGTCTACCTTCCGGCTCCTACTGTTTCTCTCCGACCGCCTATTGCAGTGAATGCCAGCAGAATTGCCAAGTTCTTCCACAGCTTTCCAGATAATGCATTTCAGGTAATGGGTTTTCCTTGTTGAAATTTTACTTAAACACTCGTGTCATTATTGGCATATATAGTTTGAACTAATAGCAAGATCTTATTATATATTTTTTTTAGGTTGCTCTGCCCGGTATCTCCTATTCATTGATGCAGAGATTAGGTGCAATAGTGGTAAGGAAATGTCTAATAATTTGCGATTGAAAAACTTCCCTAGTGAAAGCTTGACTGTGAAGCTCATATTTCGATGACTTCTCCACAGCGCAATGGAGCAAAGCTATTTGCTGTTGGGACCACTTCATCTTTGGTAAATTTCCTCTTTGGGAGATTTGATGTAATTAGAGTTTCAGTTTGCTGTCCATCATGGATTATGACTTCTCATTCGCAAATATGCTTCGATATGTTACTTTTCCTTATTTTAAGTGAAAAGAAGTTTTAACTTATTTTGGAAATAGCTCTTCCTCGCTGTCAAAAAAAAGTAACCTGTAAAAATATTAGTCATTTAAAACAAACTTACTTGCTTAAAATAAACTTATATCGTACTATATAGTAAAATATATGCAATTTTAACTTTTTTTTTTCTTATTTGATATTGTTTGGTAATGTCTAATCAACCTTACCAAACATGCTGGTACTTTTACTCTCAGTAACTTCTATCTGCAACATACATTAATTATCTCTGCATGAAGGAGGTATATAGTTTGTTTTTTGTAACTAATATTTCTTAGAATCACAGATGAATAAATACTTGGGTCAAAGCTAGGAACATAATTTATTTCATTCATGTCTAGGTTGGCACGGTTGTGACAAATACACTGATAAATGCTCGAAAGGCTGTTGATCACTCTGCTGCGGACGAGGTGGAAAATGTTCCCGTATTATCAACAAGTGTTGCATATGGTGTCTATATGGCAGTATCCAGCAATCTTCGGTATGTGAATTGCACGTACATTACTCTTTTTTTGGCATCCTTTTGCTAAGTATAAAGTTTCATGAACGGCTTATTATATTCTGATTCAATTTCTGGATATAACGTGAATGGCTTCTTCTGTGGTTTAAGATAAAACCAGGATGTACAAATATCTGCTTATTTATTTATTTTTTATTCTCCAACAGATACCAGGTATTGGCTGGTGTCATCGAGCAACGAATTTTAGAGCCACTGCTGCACCGACACAAGTTATTCTTGAGTGCAATTTGCTTTGCTGTGCGAACAGGCAACACATTTTTGGGTTCATTACTGTGAGACTCTTCTCCTTTTCTCTGCATTCGTCTTATTTCATCTTTGTCATCACTGCATGACAAAATATACACTTTTTGAATGGTTTTGCAGGTGGGTCGACTATGCTCGTTGGATAGGAATTCAAAAGGCTCAAGATGTCGAATCATAAGGTCCACAATGAAATGTGAGTTTGCCTATTTGTTGACATCTCTTAGAAGTAGAGATTGATTGAGTTTTGGGGATTTGTATTTCGGTTTTTGGATATTTACATGTATATTGCTGGCTGGTGAAATTGATTGTGGTGATGAAAGCTGATTCATTTTATATTATAATATATAAAGTTCAAAATAGCACGGTCTTGATGCAATTTTATTATTCTAGCAATGGTCCAACATGGTCTTGAGGAAACCGTGGATTTAAGATTTACACTGTGTCTGTTTCTGCTTTTTCCCTAAATTTTAATCCATTTTCTTACCGTTGCTAGCCGCAATTGTTGACCTTTCTGTCACACTTTAGCTCAGCAACGATCCAAAAATTGCTTTTAATTTGGAGAAAAATTGTTGCCAGACAAGCACATGAATCATTAAAAATTAAATTAATTATTTTTTTTAGAATCGAAATGAACCAGATCATATCCACTCCTACTTAGAGCATGTTTGGTAACCATTAAAATCCGATTAAAATTGAAAATATGGCCGTTATTGAGTCTCACTCGTTTAATAAAAGTCAACAATAACAGCTAGTTTTTCAATTTTAATTCGATTTTAATCTCTACCAAACATGCTCTTAATATCGTTTTTAATATAGCACTCGTTGTCGTTCATTTACGTATCACAAATAAAATAATGATTTGAAATATGGAGGATTAAAAGTATGCAAGAATGTTGTTGATAGGGATCATTGTCCTTAAATTTTACATTATATTATTAATTTAAACTTTTGTTTTTGAAACAAATTATCAACGTACATTTTTGAAGTCATTTTTATTTTTACAGTAGTTTTCTTATAATAATTACCTAAAATTTTTCAACTCAAACCAAAAAAGTTGTACTAATTTTTAGTTTTTAAAATGTCAAATGAAAAATATATATTTCCCTCGAATACTCGGCTTTCTAAAAAAAAAAGAATTTTTTTTTTTCCGTAATTTGATTGTAACCTATTTTTATCTAAGTAAAATCTTAGTATATTCTTTTTCAAAATTCCAATTAGATAAAAACAATTGTATTTATCCTTTGTTCTTGGACTTGCAATATTTCAAGAGAGTCCACATTATCATGCCAAAATCTTCTTAGAGACTCCTCTTCCTGCCAAAAACCTATGGAGCCAAGTCAAAAACACAACCGAGTTTCATGGCTCTGAAAAAGCCACCACCTCTATAAATGATTCTTGAAGTGCATTTTGTATTACTTAAAAGTCACTCGTTAACACGACTAGTCATGACAGGATACTATGCTTTACATACATTTTCATGTATCTCTCTTCCTTAGTCATATCGAGTATCAAATTTAGTGTATCAAATATGTTTTTACACATTGTGCATCGTGCACAAAGTGTCCTTTACTCTCTTTCACATTCCATGTCGTTATTCCGGCTGGTCGTCCCCTTAGTTTTCCAACACTGATGCGATTGTGCTTGGTGCATGGAGTGTCCTTCACTCTATTTTACATTCCATGTCGCTATCCTGGCTGGCTGTTTCCTCAGCTTTTCCACGACACGAGGGTACATTTTGAACACATTGTGCATCAAGTGTCATAATTTGCTCTCTTTTACATTCGACTGGCCGGCTCCTTGGCTATCCCACCATTAAACGGGATTCGACACGAGGGTACATACTTCCCTTTTTATTCACATCTTAATGTGTTTCTCATTCTTGCAGACAGACGATTTTTTATTTATTTATTTATTTATTTTTCATTATAATGACATTTTTTTTTTTTTTTTGTTATTTTTCATTCTTGCAGACAGATGATTGAATAATGGGTAGGATTCACAAGAAAATTGTAGGATTTTCATGGCATAAGAACTTGAAGGTTTCTTGTTCTATTACTCTGTTTATATTTTATTGTCACGAATTACTTATAATACACGACTCTAAAGAAAGAGGGTTAGAATGTTTTCGATATAATCTTTATTCTACGTTTGTTTTATGTGAAATTCGAGCATGTTATATTCACTTTCTTCATAACGATGAAATAAGCACCTAATTAGGATTGTGCATGGCTCGGTGTACTTTTCTTAAATGCTCTGCGAATGGTAAGATTGGACGCTATAATTTACATTTTTTTCTTCACGTAGTTGTCTTCCTTAATCTTATCGAGTCATCCAATTTAGTGTATCAAATGCCCTTTGTGGTTGAACACATTGTGCATGGTGTTACATTCTAAGACTCAAATCTATTTTTTCACTCTCTTTTATGTTCTTTGCCACACAAAAACATATCCAGAAATAGGAAAAAAATGATTCCTACTTAAATACTCCAACCACAAGACACCGAAACTATAGAAATGATAGTCCATCGAAGCGATCAGAATTATCGAAATGACAGTCCGGCGAAGCGAGCAGCGGACACTTGGTTCGTAGACCCTTTTCCTAAAAGAAAATGGATATTTCAAATGACAACTTAACAGATGAATAAGGATTACGGAATGTTGTACAAATTTTAATTCCTATTATATTCTTTTTTATATCTTTTTATTACTTAATAATTTAATTTTTATATTTATTTAATTTTAATTATTGTTTTTAGTAACATTTTTAATAAATCGTAATTGATTAATAATAAATGAATAAATTAAAAAAAATAATGAAATTTTTAATTGTTTTGATAAAGTTTTTAAGTCGTGTAATTATTTTTTTTATATTGTGATGTTACATGTAATATTTTTTTAAATGTGATATTTAGTGTAATATTTTTTAAATTTATTTTAATAATTTTAGTGTTAATATATATGTAATTAATAATTTTTAATAAATTAGTTGTTGAGAATTAACAAATTACGAAAGAAGCAGAATATTTTTTTGGTGTAAATTGGATCAGAGATGATGAAATGCCAAAAAAAAAAAAAAAAAAAGGACTTTTAGTATTTTTTTTTTTTTTTCCCGACTTATAGGCTTAAAAGCAATTTTCTCGACTGAGTGTCTTTTCGAAAAAAAAATAATGTAAAAAAGCAAGTCATAGTTTAGATTCATCACAAGTTCTTATAAGACAACAACTTTTATAATAAATTATTAAAATCCAATATTCACAATACATTGATAACAAAATCAAGGAATATATTTGACAAATAAACCAAAAAAATAATTTTTTTTTTAATAACGTTACATCGTGACTTTGATGCTCTACTAGCGCCACAAAGTACGATAAAGTCGATATCATTTACCGAGTCTTTCATGGTATCAACAAATTTTAAATGTAAATTGTTGAATATTTTGAATAATAATTATAATTAAAAAGCATAAAAGAATGTAACAAAATTTAACTTACTTTTCACGTAATTATGTAGATCGTGTTTATCATCTTATAATTCATATATATCTGAATGAAATATCGATATATATCTTTTGTTATTTTATCTCAAAATTTGAATTTGAATTTGAATATACAACGAACTCTATCTTTTTCAATTTTTATATCTATCTAAACATAATTTTGATAAACATAAATAAAATTTTTATTATTTTTATTCATATTTTGAATTTGATAACAAAACAAACACCATCTTTTCGCCCCTTATAAATAGGAGAGTCCATGACTCTCACTTTCTGCCTTTCTTGATAACCATGCATTCTGGTCAGCCACCAGGGGCAAATCTCATTGCCTCTGGTCAGCAACCTGTTAGCCCTGCAAATCATCTTCATTCTACGACTCAGCTGAAAAATTCTTCATCTGGGAATGAACCAATTTATACTCGTTGGTTTCCTCCAGGATATCGGTTTATTCCTGATGATGAAGAACTTATTCTTCATTATTTAAAGAATAGGATTATGAATAAGCCAATGCCGTATAGCATTATCAGAGATGTGGAGCTTTACAAGCATAATCCTAAGGATTTGACAGGTTTTATTCATCTGTTCAAACATTGTCATAGGGTTTCAATCTTGACTATATGACTTCTGATCTATTTTATGTACTTTTTCTTGCAGAGAAATTCTCGGATAATGGAATAAACTCGTGGTACTTTTTCACCCCAAGAGATCGAAAGTATAAAAATGGTAGCCGACCGAATCGAGCAGCAGGAAGTGGGTACTGGAAGGCNTTCAATCTTGACTATATGACTTCTGATCTATTTTATGTACTTTTTCTTGCAGAGAAATTCTCGGATAATGGAATAAACTCGTGGTACTTTTTCACCCCAAGAGATCGAAAGTATAAAAATGGTAGCCGACCGAATCGAGCAGCAGGAAGTGGGTACTGGAAGGCAACAGGAGCTGACAAGCTTATTTATTATAACAACGAACTCATTGGAGCCAAGAAAGCATTAGTTTTTTACGAGGAGAAACCTCCCAAGGGAAAGAAAACAAATTGGATCATGCAGGAGTATAGAGTTCATCAACCTCCCAGAGTAAAACAATTTGAAGATGACATGAGGGTACTCTCTGAAGCCTCCTTTGAGTTCAAGTTTCTTATTTCAGTACTCGATTTTTCGGTTTATTAATGTTTTATTTCTCTTCTTTGCAGCTTGATGACTGGGTTTTGTGTAGGATTTATAAAAAAGAAGAAAAATCCATTTCGAATAAGCGACAAAGGATCAATGAGGATCAAGTTACTGTATTGAGAAAAAGTGATCATGAACTAACTCAAATAAACACTAATCCTGAAGGAATAGTGTGCAAGAAAATTGGTTTTCAAGATGGAAATGTGATGATGAATCGTTTTGGAAATTCTCTTCCAAGCCATTTCGATAACACATTTGCTGATGATCATGTTTTAATTAATTCTAACTGCAATTTTGATTGTTATGATCTTGCATCAGCAAGTTTTCCGTCAAATGAGAATTTTGCTTTCAGGTCCAAGTACTTGCAACAAGAGGATGTTTTGGGAATTAATCAAGATAATTTCGATTTGGCAGATGATTTTGGTTCTTACTTAGATTCTTTCTCGGGTTTGGACAATGTTTTGATCGATAATTCTTTTAACCATCTCATCGATCCTCTACCAGCTTACTACATTGGTGAGAATTCAATGCCCAATAAATTAGAGGTTCCTCTTCAAGGTTCGTCTACGGAAGATGATTCAGATGAAGAATTTAGTAAAATTTTAAAGGGCGAGTTTAGAAAACATTAGTGGATTCTAAGGGTTGGTTGAATTTTCATTGGATGTAGTAATGGAGATACATTCTGTTCTTTCTGGAGGTGCATTTTCTTTTTTCATGTGTCATGTAATTAGGTTTTGGTGAATTTTCTCGTTTCATTTGTTATGTTTTTAGTTCTTAATAATAATATTAGGAGAATTTTGTATTAAGTTCTTTTGGTATTATTTTTTGTTTTTTTATGTTTCAATTATTTTTTAAGAATAATAATTATGATCATGTTCGGTACGGATTAAAATCAGATTTTAATTTAAATTAAAGTCAAACAATCAATATTAACCACATCTTTCCTGGGTTCACAACTTTTCAATCACATATTTCAAAAACTTCTATCATAAAAAACTTCTATCATGTAATTAGTAATTAATTTCACCAATGGTCACTGAAGTTACTTGAAAATAACAAAACGGTCACTGAAGTTTGAAATTTCTATCACAAACGGTCACTGAATTTTCAGATTTTTTGGACGAGTTTGAGGCAATTTTTCAGCAACTTCCGACTATCAAAACCGTCGATTTCGGATACCGTTGGAAAGCCCACAATGTCCTCTTCAATTACCACCAAAAATTTCCCAAAAACTCCAAGTGATTCGGCCGGAATAAACCCACGAAATCGGCAACCGAAAATTGTGAAAATTGTGAAAATCAGATCTTATTATGTTTGGTGTAAGGAACGTATTTCATGCATTATATGAAACTTTAATAATCGAATTCACCAAAATATGGCCCTCGCCTGATTAATGAACAAGCAAAGCTCTCATATGATTCCATTGCTTGAATTTATTACTGGGAGATCTGCTGTGTAGTACCAAAAATGGAAATGACGAAAAGAAAAACCAATAATTTATAGATGAATCAAAGAATGATTCGTTCAGCAGCTTGCAATCCTCGGAACTTCAAGAAACTCGTTAATTGACATATTGGTCTCCAGTTTTTATTGCTCTGATGTCACTACATCTGTACTTTCGAATACCCTGGGATCAAAAACATGCAAGCAATGTTGATGACTATATTCAAATAAGGCATATGTACCACGCGGTATTACATCGTACTAGATCCTTACTTTTTATTTTTTAATATTATTATATACTGTCCAATATACTTTACCAAATATGCAGTATTAAACACTTTTGCTATATTCAACGCCTATGGTTTAATCAACTACTATGAAATGTAAGGAATTATTAGTAAGAGAAGCACAAAAATACACTGATTTCGCAAACCTTCATGCATCATGTTCTCACAGTCGTAATATGCTTGATGAGCATTTTGACAATCTCCGGAGATACTTTTGATGCTGTTCCTTTCAGGCTTTGAATCTTCTCTTCAGTTTCTGTGTCAAGCCGTTTAAATGTTGAGTCCGAGCTCCCACTTGACTGCAAAGATTGAACAATTAGGGGACTACTTGTATTTCATTTAAAGTGAATGAAATCCCAAACATTGGCGACATGATGAAAGAAGAAGAAACAACAAAGACGAGCATGACATTGCTGAGAGAATGTTTGGCTAAGCTAACTTATAAGCTAACATTAAGATATGAGTTATTTTCAAAATAAGTAACTTTTTTTTTTTTTTTAACTTCTTTTTAAGCTTAATAAACATGTTCTAAGTCTAGTGCAACCACCTCAGAAATACTCTTTTGGTACTCGGCTTCCAAATGAGAACGGTATTTCGCCACTTCCATCTCAGCTTCTTCCTTAGCTTGCCTCAACCTTGCCATTTTCACTGAAGGAAAAGGACTCCACCGTTAGTATGTGAAACTCGTAAGGAAACAGATGAAGAGACAATTCCTAGTTTTTAGAGAACAAACAAAAAAGTAGACAAAGCAAAATAGAAATGTATGATTAAGCATATGCTGAAAGGAAAAATAAATGATTTGATTGACAAAAAAACATATATTTTTGGTGAGCTCACGGTTTTTAGCAGCAGTCACAATTTGTTGAGCCTCCTGCTCCGCGCTCAGTAGCATCTGAATACCTCCTTGTCCTCTCATTGAATCCATTTCAGCTATTCAAACAGAAAAAGAATTCCCATGAAACAAATGGAAATGACAATGAGATGCAGTAACTATTAGAGAGCGTATCAGTTGTTGAAGATAATCTAAGTAAATAATCTTTCATTTTTTAAAACTTAAGCTTTTAGACAAGGTTGTTCAACATATATCAAAGTAAAGAAAAGACTGAATTCAAGTCTCTTCGCCATCTATTGATGAGAATTGTGCACATCCAGGCCTTAGATAAATATTGTAATTAACTCGTATAAAAGTTGTGTTGAAGATATTTCATAGTAAATAAATTTGTCCCTTCTTGTGAAATTGAAACTTTTCAACGAGATAGTTCAACATTCGTCTTTTGGATTTCTCACTTAGAATTACAAGCCCAATAACAAGATGTTCAGTTTAACAGAATCATCTGGTTTCAACACAGGGGAAACCCAAATTTCAGGTATACAAAAAACCAATAAATATTTACAATTCAAAGCTTTTAGTTCTGCAGGAATTATGTTAACTTTGCAAAGAACCCGCAAAACCCCAGAAAACATTACCCAAGGAACTATTAATTATGTTTCAAGAAATGGCGCCCCCTATTGGAGGGGGGTCTGTTGTCCCCGGTTTGACCCGAGATTTAATTTCGGGCCAAACAGCACGGTCCATGGCACCCCATCTTGTAAAACCTTTTTATATAAGATATCAATCTCCATTATTAAGGCATAATTATACACATTAGATGCAAAATCAAGATCACTGAAATTTTGAAACGTAGTTAGCATTCAGATCTAATCAAAGATAATACAAATAAAGAGAAACAATATCTATTTAATAAAAAGAAAATCGTATAGAGGTAAAATTATAAATACCTGTTTGATAGAAATTTGCAGAGAAAAAAGTTGTAGTATTTTTTTTTTCTCAAGAAAATGCAAGAGAATAGAGAAGCAATACCATGCAATTTATATATCTTCCCTTCATGTAGGGATTTCAGTTATTGATACATACCAAGTCAATTCAAAATCAGAATATGGGCCTTTATAGTGTGTAATAAAATAGGCCCAAATGTCCAAATCCATAAAGGGTAAAAAATCAATTGAGGTCACTGAAGTTAGCCAGAAATACTATTTTTTTTTTTCTTTTTTGGCACCATTTTAATCACTCGAGTTTCATTAAAATCTCAAAAGTATTTTTTTAATTATTTTGTTAAATGGTCAATTTCATATTCGTAATACTTTTCAGTAACAATTAATTCATCAAGCTCAACAGCTCATTTTAAAAGTCTACTCATTAAAAGTTCTAGTTATAATAGTCGAGTCAGACTATTATATACTATTATTTTTATTCAAATTTTAAATTTGATAATAAAACTTCTCTATCCTTTTGTTTTTATAAATAAGAGAGTCAATGTCTACTTCAGTGTCCAATAACTATGAAATATGATTAGTCACAATGGGCAAATCAACAACTGAGACCTTTTTTTTAGAGATGGCAATGGGGCGGGTTCAGGAAGGGGCACCCTCGGCCCGCCCCACCCCATCCCCCGCCCCACTTTAGACTGGACGGGGCGGGTTTTTTTGCCATCATTACTTTTTTTTCTTTTGTTTTTTAAATCCAATAAGCCCCTCGTTGAAGCATGTATAAATATACTAAACAAGACATCGAAAAATTAATAAGTCACGTATAACTATAGAAAAATATAAAACATTGTATTATCATTGTCCAATATTTACAACTAACCTCATTAACTTTCTCATTTACTTAGCCAACTTGGATTTTTCTTGGTTACATATGAGGACTTTTGCTCATTTTATACCAACATACTTGAAAATAGACGGTAGAGTTTTAATCTATCATACATATGGCATTGATTCTCTAAACCCTTCCATCCTAAAGATGTATTCATGAAGAAAATTTTAGGAAGATTGTCTCTACGATGTTCAATTAAACCTTTGTGTTTTCACCAAATGTTCAAGTTACACATGCCTTCATTTTTCTCTAGTCTGATGACTAGCCCTTTGCCTCCATGTTTAAGGTTGTCCTCTTACCCTACTTATTACCATCGATCGTCAACATAAATGAATATTATTAAGAATCATGCTAGTTGTACAACTTTGGTTGACGATTTTACATTTGACAATATCGAATTTATCCATTTTAAAAACTATTTTTAATCAACGGTTTGAATTTTAACAACGTCAAAGTTGTCAACAATGATTATCAACAAGGGTTTGGTTGACGATTTTACATTTGGCAATATCGAATTCATCCATTTTAAAAAACTGTTTTTTAATCAACGGTTCGAATTTTAACAACGTCAAAGTTGTAAACAATGATTATCAACAAGGGTTTGGTTGATGATTTTACATTTGACAATATCGAATTCATCCATTTGAAAAACTGTTTTTTAATCAACGGTTCGAATTTTTACTATGTCAAAGTTGTCAACAATGATTATCAACAAGGGTTTGGTTGACGATTTTACATTTGACAATATCATTTTATTATCAATTTTCTCTTTGTAAAGTATGATTTTATAAAATTAGAAGACCTTCCAACTTGTTTGACATGATAGACCAAATGAACAATGTGATAAGGACAATTCCCAATATCATCAAGAAAATGTGATCCGAAGAACTATGTAAAATAATTCAAAACATTCCTAAAAAGAATCACTTTGCCAAACGACATTTATTATTAATAAATACAAGTCATTTCTTTACTAAGAGACCTTCGAAAGTTTAAAGTTCAATAAAATCTCGTATTAAGCCCAACCAATATTCACACCCTTCTATGTTTCTTTGAAGCTTAACTCGTTAAATTCCTTCCTTTGGTAACGATTATAGAAGCAATTCTCAATCTTCTAACTTATTATTCTTACACTGAAAATTGATCTTTAACGTTTAATTACTGGTAGATTGAAGACACGAAGTCGGTCGCATAACAATGAATAGAGATTTAAACTGTTTTATTACTAGAATTTGATTGTACATCAATAAGTAAGATTAAGAATTAAGTTGCTCATTTCTAAAGATTGACAAGTTCTACAAAAACGTTAATTTTACTTTAAAGTGTCATTTGTGGAATTTATCTTCGGGTCAGCATACAGGTAAAATTGTCAGTATCATTTGGACCAATTTTCTGGGCTTCAACCCTCCCTAGAAGTCAACAAAGGCCCATTTCTTAACCGTTGCGACTCAATTAAAATACATTTTTTTCCCTTTAAAAGAAAAGTAACTATTAATTTAAGAAACGCTGTCGAAAAGGACAATTATAGAGAGAGATACAGAGAAATGAAGAAACCGGGAAGCGGCGGAGGAGCTGCCGTCGATAAGAAGCGCGGCCGGCGTTCATACGGAGAGTCCAGCACCGAGACCCCTCCTAAGGTTAGTAATTAACATTTTACTAATATAGCAGCAATTTTTCAAATTTGCACGTTGATGTGTTTATAACGTGCTTTAGTATTGAATTCTGGTGATCTCCCGATGTTTTGATGTATTTACATAAAGGATCTGACCCCAATTATAAAAGGCCCAATGTGACTTTTTTGTCATTTTTAATTTGTAGTTTTTTAATTTTTTGTTTAGAATGCTTAAAAATTTAGGTAGCTTCCGATGAACAACAAACAAAATGACCCTGGGACTGTATTTTAACTTAATTTTTCGTTAATTTTAATTTAGCCATTTTTGTCTCTTTCTTTTTAAAACCATCAAAACGATTTCGTGGTGATCTAACTATGTTCAATGTGGTAAGATAGGAAGATTAACGAGTTTGGCAGAACATAATGCAGAATTCAGAATCAAATGAGAGTTTATATTCGTTTACTTTTGAAGTGATTCTGCCATATCTAATCCATTCCGTCCAACCAAATAAGGGTTACTTTGGATTTTTTATACGATGGGATAGAGTACCCTTTCTGGGACCTTTTTTTGTTCTTATCTATCTTTTCTAGAGGAGAGGTGTCACCGTGTCACTATACTTTAACCAGGATAGTAGTTTCTTTAGTCCTTTCTTAATGCTAAATTACACGAGTTTTTTATTTTATTTTTTAAATATAAGTACCCTAAATAGTTTTGTAATCCACGAAGACATGTAATAGGACTCTCACTCAAATCCATGAAGACATGTTTTTCCAGTCAATCTTATATCAGTATCTATATACAATGAATTTCTGGTATATAACGAGACTTAAGAAAAGGAATAATTTACCGATTTAAAGAGAAATATGTATAAGATAAGAATATGAATGCTGTTATGCTCTAGTTCTTGAACACTTTCAAGCTGCCTATACTTTATAGTGATTCGTTGAATAATATAGCTATTGCAATGGTCTTGCTTCTTTTACATACTATAAAAGAAATGCGATTAGTTTTAAACCGGAGACAATTCCGACCATGCTTGGGGACTTTTAACATGTAATCTTAAAGATGAAGTATTTACTTTGCCCATAATTATCTGAATCGGCCGTTTAAGATAGATTTCCTTTACTGCCCCTTCTTTTTTCCTTTTTTTTTTTTTTGAAGCAGAAGTTTCAAGACATGTGTTACTTGCATCTTTTTTTTTTTTACAAGTTGGAATACTTAAATACACTGGTTTGTATTTATGGAACATATGATAGGATGTGGACAAAGATTCAACTCTTTCCAAATATCAATTGCTGAAGAGTTTTATGTAGACATTTAAGCACATGAAAAAGTTTTGATAAGCTGATTTACAAGTTGGAATACTTAATTACATGGGTTTGTATTTATGGAACATATGATAGGATGTGGACAAAGATTCAACTCCTGCCCTTCCTTTTAATGTCTTTGGGTTTCTGTTAATTGATCGATGGAACGGACTCTCAATGTTATTTCATTGAATATTAGAGAGGATTGAAGTGTTACAGATAATTTATGCAATAGAATCCAGGAGTTAATCTGCATGGGTGTGCTGGCAAATGTTTTTTCTTGTTAACTTTCTTTTTTTTCTTTGCAAGGGAGAGGGTGGTGGTTCTTTTAGAAGAATCTTAGGGAACTAGTTGACCATGAAACAACTTAGATATGCACATTTCCATCACAGGATCTTGGTTTGTTTTTATATGTTACCTGTCTTTTTACATTGTTTCCTATGTTTACTGGTGCTGCTTAAATAGCTGTTGCATGCCTTTAGTCGTGATAGTAAAAGCCCCATGCCCACCAAAAAAATGCAACAAAAATAGAAAAGATCTGAAATTGTCAATCATCTAATTTCGCAAAAAACGCTATTTACAAGAAGTGAAATTGTTTGTTTTTTTTCTTTAATATTCAGATGGTTAAACATCTTAAATCTTACCCAATGCCCTTCTTTTAAATTCCAGAAGCAAGCCGGAAAGAAGGACGTGTTTCAGATTTTTGCTGAGAAAGTAAGAGATCATAAGAAATTGGAGTCTAGATGGGCTGTCTTACAAGAGACAAGAGTGGAATATTTTAGAGGAAAAGATTTTGTTAGCTTTCTGAGAAATCATCCAGAGCTCAAAGACATACTTGAATCAGACAGGAACTCAGAAAGTGAAGATATCGCCAACATTCTGCTGAGAAAAAATCTTATAGTGCGGTGTGATCGTGTTGTCAAAACTCTTCGTCCTGGGAAGAAAAAGTTGTCTACATGGCCAGCGCATTTAGAGATATTCCCCGTGAGTTCTTAAAAACATTTTTTTTTTTTTTTTTTTTTTTTAAATTCAACCAAAAAGGTGTTTTTTATTATTTTATTCCTCAGGGGAGGGGGCACCTTTTGAACTTCGTGTGGTTAGTAATGGTATGGGATGATCTAATAACAAAAACANTTTTTTTTTTTTTTTTTTTTTCAAAATTCAACCAAAAAGGTGTTTTTTATTATTTTATTCCTCAGGGGAGGGGGCACCTTTTGAACTTCGTGTGGTTAGTAATGGTATGGGATGATCTAATAACAAAAACAAGTTAGCTCAATTAAAATTAGAGTTAGCTACATGAGTCATTTTTGCCATCCAACTCAGTCTAAGCTAGCTCGAGGCTCTGGGACTGCACAGTAGACTAATGAAAGTTTTTTAGTCCATCTGTAATATATTACTCCCCTTCAGCTTGGAATTTATTATTCAGTTGTTTCTATTGGTTGTTTTATTCTTTTTTTTATCACTTATTTATTGATGCATTGCAGGAGCAAGTTTTTTCTGATATAAACACTTCTCTCATTTTTCTGGCCAGTTTTGACCCTTGCAATCTGCTTGTTTCCTGTGTATCCCCACCGCTGCAAGCTATTTATTCTCTACTTCTGTGCCGGTTTACTGCTACTTATACTTACCCTGCTTATATGTAAGTTCTTTAGTCTGATTATATATAGTCTTGATTTGACTCCATTTGTTGCAATTTCTGTCGTGCTTGCTATTTGTAAAATAGAATACATGGTATTAAGCAATAGTTTCAATGAGGTACAACTCACTTATTTCCAACTTAAAAAAAAAAAAGAACTATTTATATTTGGAGACAAACTTTATACTTGTAAGTAAACTTCTTAAGCTTTGCTAAACATTCTCTTTGTATTTCCGTGTGTAGGAGTTTCTACAAAAAGTTCTTTCTAGTCCAGGGTCAAGAGTTTGGAACTGCTTTTTTACTTTATATATTTAGTTTGTTTTGATGGCTCAAAGATGGGACAACTATTTACTTTACAACATGACCAACTTTCTACATATATAAAATACAGTGAGCTTACAAAAAGGAGAAATATAGAATTTATAGTGAAAATAAACTCCCAATTTATCCTTTGTTTTCTTGTCAGCTCTTATTTATTTATTTCCAAAAATAATACCTTGGGATTCCCAATGCCCTAGTAAAACTCCTTCCCAGGCTCACCTAGGCATTTTCACAACTCACACATGCGATTTATCACTCTTTTCGTTCTTCCCCGCCGTATTCAATTAATTGAAATATTCATTATAAGTTCTGAACTGTGAAGAATGTCTTTATTCAGAAAATTAATTCTTCCCCTGCAAAAACCGAGTTACTCTTCTATGATTAGCGAGTAGCATTTTGTTTGCTAATTCTGTATAGGTAGCTCATTTGGGGATCCATTCTGTTCCTGTCTCCTGCTCGTTGACATCACATTTACTGTTGTGCATGAAATAGCTGCTACTGAATCAAATTGCTTGCGCTGATATTTTCCTGCAGTGAGAGGCCTTGTCTTCGGGACCCTATGGATACTGCTTGGAAAGCGTGTCTGGTTTTTCCCGAACATACTTGCAGAGGAAGCAACACTCAAGGAATTATTCCAGTTTTGGCCCAAAAAGGATGAGGACGAGCGTCCAAAGTGGACGGCTAGATTATTTTATGCAATAGTAGCTGTGTTGGTCTTTTTACTTCTGAGGCACCACGCTCCTGATGAAGCCGCTAGAGCCAGGTATGCGTGTCTATTCTAAATTTTTTGCAACCTGCCAAGAAAGGAAAGAATGAAATTAAAAAGAACGATAAATTAAAGCGTTTGTAAATGTAAGGAAAATCTTAATTTAATTTCGAGCAAAATTGAATATGTTTTAATGTTATGTTTGAAATTGTTGGGAAATTTTGATTAATAATTTTTCTTATCTGCGTGGCGGAGTTAATAGGTTACTATTCCTACACTTGTTTGATTTTATTCATTTTTCAATGAATATATGAGGTGGAATATGATTTCTGGCTGGATATTTGATCTTATTTTCTTCTCATACTATAAGCAATCATCGTGCTTGGCCAGTTGACAAAATAATGAGAAATAAAAGGGAACAAGAATTAAGGTCTAGTAAAGCTCGATAATCTCCTTGTAATCTGAGGCAAAAATTTAACATTTCATTGCATGTTTTGGTAGAAGATGACTGGATAGCACATGACACTATTATAAGAAAGGAAAAAAAAGGTCAAAATTTTGTATTTATATTTTCGAGTCCTATCCAATAGTGAGTACTAAAGATGCACGCAATATGTACAAATATTATCTGGTATCCACATCATAAACTCTCTTCTTGCAGGTATCAGAAGCGGGTTTCCAACATAATTGATGACGTTCTTGAGTGGTCTCCAAGTCTTGCGCTGTCGGGAATGATGGAGAAGCAAACTGTGATTAATGCTACCGATCCCGATAGTAATGTCACTGATGGGAGCAAATCCACCGCGGAAGAAATGGCTCAACCTGAGGATGTGGAGGAAGAATCCAGCACAAGCGAACATGAAGAATCTATTGAAAATGCAGAAGATACAGATCACCAATAATCAATGTTGCATTAATATGTAACTGCAGAACATGAAATCTCATCGGATTACAGCATATACATATTTTTTGTTATGCTCTCCTTGTCTCGAATGTAGAACTTTGAAATCTTATTATAAATACAAGTCATCTTACCATAAAACTAATTACAGTGGTTCCTCTGATACCCCTCCGGATAGCTAGGCTCGAAGCTTTACTGGATTGATGCCTGAGCTTGCCAAACTTAATTGAGCTGACTTCTTCATGCCTTGTTCATTCGCAGGGCGCCTTTCTTCTGTCTAGGCCTTACCTTTTCTTGCCTTTTAGAACACTTGGTATTCATCTGGATTAAATTAAAATGCATGAATCATCCAATTAACGAAATCAACTCACGAAAGGGGATTGATGAGGCCCAGACAATGGTTTATCAAAAATACAGTTCTCCGCAAGGTCATAAGATTGTGTATGGAGATTGATGCCTATCCTAAGGTAACAATTTCCTTGCAAGGTAAATAAGGACCTATACAAAAGACGCAACGATTTGGGCACGGTATCAGAGAGATGCTTGATGAAATAAACGTACTTGTCTACAAATTTCATCCACAAAACACATCAGAAATAGAAAATAGCGTAAACCATCAAATAGTTCATAAAACAATCAGATCCATACCGATAACGAAAAAGGTAACACAATAAGAAAAAGACTTGCCAATCCCAGCGCCAACTTCACATAGTTCTGATTTAGAAGAGAGACTTATTTCCTAGTTCCTACTCAAACTAGGTTGATACAATGTAGTTCAAATTTTGTACAAGATCAATGAACTTTAAACAAGCTAAGAAAGTCAAATTATCTCCTGTCGATCTCTCCTCAAGCTAAGAAACACAGCCAAGAATGAATTGCAGTCCACCTCGGGAAGCCAAGATTTCAACAAGAAACCAGCACTTCATAGCTTTCATTAACCATAGAAACTCACTGCATGGCAAATGCACGATTTGATAGGATATTTCTCCACTGCCGATCTGAAATGTGTCCTTCCTCTCTCTTGTCCGAATGGGACTGATATACTGACTCAGACAAGTTAATTTGCCTTTTAGAACTGCTGACATCATTATTGCAAGAAGCCACTTTCGCTTCAGGGCAAAAGCTCGGAATTTGATGAAGTAAAGGACTGTGACAAGATGGCTGAAGCAGAACCTGTCTCCTTTGATGCGTATGCACCAGACTTCTTCGCAAAACGTCCTCCAGAACCTCTTGCCCTCCTCAAAGCATGCTGGTGTCGGGACTCGTGAAGATAAGGCTGAAAGTCGACAAAAGAAAACAATTACCAGTAATACAGAGACAAACTCTACAGAACGAACTTGAAGATCCTGAGATCAGCTTCCAAATGGAGCATACATGCTAACATACGCTACCGTTTTATTAATTTTGTGTTAAAAAAAAAAAAAGTTACTTATTTGAAAGCAACTCTTAACTTACCGTAAGTGCATATGGGCAATATCATAGGTGGATAATATGGAGAAACAAAACGTTCGCATAACCAACCTTTCGAACTTTTATCAATTTCTTTCCAAGCTCTGCTTTAGCGCGACTGCCTTCTACGTAGAATGCCATGGTACTGCTGGGCATTCACATACACGGGCTCCTGTG